>NW_004624766.1:1548887-1589180 GCF_000247695.1 Heterocephalus glaber | reverse complement strand
AGAGAGAGAGATAACCAAAGTGCCACCTTATATTCTGAAACCATACACACTATGACAGATTCAAAAGTCTATGACTACCCAGGCATAAATGATCTTAAAATTTTGGGGTTAAGTTGGCTGTTTGAAGGTAAAATCATTATGTCAAAGGTGTTAATCTAGTAATATTAGAATGAACTGGTTAAAATACTTTAGGACAGGGCCGGAAATTTAGCTCAGTGGTGTCGCTCCCTGCCTCGAAAGCAGAAGGACCCCGGTTTGATCCCCGGTACCAAAAAAAACCCCCCCAAAACCCAAAAAAACCCAAAAAATCTTAGGACATAGGAAAAAAAAAAACGGCAAGAATTCCAAAAGCACAATGTTACTAACAGTCACATTCTCTGACAGGTTAAGTGTACGTCAACATATATGTGAAAAAATTTAATTGAATGAATTTATTTTTGTTAGGCCCTTAAAAGAATAGGCAAATATTCAAAATTATTGGTAATGTGCCCATTGAGTTTCTGAGTATATTTTCCTATTATCATCCTATTATTTTTAGTTTGTAATTCTGAAAGACACACATTCTAGGAAAATAGTGTAGTTCAAAAATGAGTTGGCAACTCCCTTTCCCTCTTAGGATTACCAGTCTTTTCAGAAACAGTCATGTGTGTACATCTGTTTGCTATGTATAACATAATTGTTTCCTGTTGACTTACTTTGAAAGATGGCTTTAAATATCTGATACTCATCAACAGGGTTGTCTTCATCATCAATGATTGTGGAATAGCCTTCCAGAGCAGTTTCCTCAGCATCATCTTCTTCCCAAGCTTCATCATCTACATCTTCACCTGCTTGCTTAGCCAAAATCTCCAAATATTCTTGCCCATCTTCATCAATATCATCTTCATCACTCCCCAGTTCCTCTGCCAAGTCATAAAAAAGATACTTTTATAACACTGAAATAGTTTGTTATTCAACAAATTAACAATCATCTCAAAAGTTCCTAGAACTGGTGTTTTAAACACATATTCAGCAAAAATTTTCATACACATCTAAGAAAGTCAACACATGGTGTAAAGTTTGTTTTGTTTTTTGAGACAGGGTCTCACTATGTAGTTCAGGTTAGCCTTGAACTCACTATGTAGCCCAAGCTGGACTCAAACTCATGGTGATCCTCCTGCCTCAGCCTCCCAAGTGCTAGGATTACAGGGGTGTGCCACTATGCCTGGCATGATGTGAAATATATATATATATTTTTTGGTCCAGGGATCAAACTCAGGATCTTGTGGTTGTGAGGCAGACAGCGGCATCACTGAGTTAAATCCCCGGTCCGATGTGAAGTATTCTTAATGCTAGAGGTTTGAACTACGATCACACATTGAGATTAAGCCCTTAGTATGTTCTGGGCTATGTGGTATATATCAAACTAAATACTGATGACAAAAAAAAAATAAATGCCTAAATACAGGTGACTGATATAACTTAAGTTACACCCACAGAACCTTTTGTGAAAGTTTTTTAAAAGGCTGTTAGTAAATGATAAGACAAAAACAATAGCTTTTATTTTTAAACAATTCCAATAATCTTTCATAACACTGATCAATTTATACTCTTTTAGACTATAGTGTCCACATGCAAAACATATTAGCCAATATCTAAATAACTTTATTTTATAACACAAACAAGTTTAGGTTTGTTTTAGCACTAATATATGACAGGTTGGTTATCTGCAATAAATTCAGACATTAAAAACTATAAATCTTGTAATACTAGTTAATCTAACAATATGTATTCTTTTTTTTTGGTACCGGGGATTGAACTCAGCACCTTGCGCTCGCTGAACTAAATCCCCAACACATATCTTTTATTCTGCCTTTTTTCCCCCCAAGATGGGGTCTTGCTGTGTGGCCCAAGCAGTTCTCAAACTTGTAAGCTCAAGTGATCCTCCTATCTCAGCATTCTGAGTAGCTAGGACTAATGACATGTGTCACTATGCCCAGCTTAGTTCTGTCAAACATTGAATGCCATGTGCCAAACACTATGTTAAGTCCTTCAGGTCATCCTCACAGTTTATTATCCATGTACTTCTGATTATACTAGCTTATAAGATATAGTTAATGGTAAACCATTTTATTATCTCCCTTATAACTCTTCCTCAACTGTTAAAGGAATTACTTTTCTCTCCTAAATGAACTTAGCACCTTGAACCAACTCTATTATTATATACGGGGTTATTTAACTTTGTAAACCTTCCTCCCACTAGAACAGAAAGTTTCTGAAGAAAAGAATGACTACTTATTCTCTGTTATATCTACAGTGTCAAGCATATATAGAACAAACAAATCTTTAGAACTGCCTTATATGATGACTGCTTCTTGGCCTTTTGGCTAAAATCAAGTGAGGTTACAGGTGAAATTCCTTATATTCTAGTGAAGAGGTAAGGAATCATTCTGTGAATGAACAAACATAAAAGCATTTCACTCTGATCCTAAATTTCTCTGAGAGAAGGTCTAGTAAACAAGACCAGTGATGTTTCTAACTAGGTGAGTTCTGTCTATTACAAATTCCTTACCAGTTTCATCGTCATCCTCAGCTTCATCGTCATCATCACTGTCATTCTCATGTTCTGCATGGCAGGCATATGCTCTTTTTAATCCATTAAACAAAAGAATAAAAGCTGGCAAAATCTGTCCAGAAACCTGATTTAAAACTTGTGGTATTTGTTCCATATCAATAAGAGCACAGAGACCCAGAACACACATTTTTCTGTCATGAAGCCTAAAATAAAAATAAAATAAAAATTTTCTTCTATTTCCTTAAACAAGCAGTTCTTCATTCATAGTAAATTTTTTTTTTTGGTGCCAGGGATTGAACTCAGGTCCTTCCGCTTGCACAGCAGGCGATGAAACCACTGAGCTAAATCCCCGGCCCACAAGCAGTTCTTCATGAAGGTCCAATTTACATCACTTACCCCAAGAAACAGTCAACATCATTAAGCCACTGTGTAATAAAATGATTTGTAACTGGTTCAACATTATTAGGGAAGCGAAGATTTTCTAAGGTATTGAGTAGCAGGTGTGGGTTATAATACAAAGCTGCAATTGCAACTTGCAGGCACATCGTTCGAAGTTCACTTGTCTTAACCTCTCTTGTCAGTCTCTCTAAAGCTGCTTCCACGAACAAGGGAATGCACTGTAAAGAAAGATTGCAAGATAATCCAACATGGCAACTGATAGGATTCTATTTTACCTATATTAACTTACTTGTTGCCTCAATTAACCCCTTTGCTCCACTAGATGACTGGTATTTACTGCTGAGGCATTTTGCTGGGAAATCTAATTGTGGACTAAGTCTTCACTAGGCTATTAAATGTAGAACTTTACCACAATGATCAATTACAGATCCCCAATGCTTGTATTAAAACTGACCACAGAAATTTACTTATTAACCTATCAAAAAAACTTAACCCAGGGCTGGGATTTAGCTCAGTGGTTCTGCTGCCTGCCTCGCAAGTGCCAAGATCTGAAGTTTGACCCTCGGTACCAAAAAAACCCTTAAGCCAAAGTTTACCCTGTAAGCCAACAAAATACCCATAAGGGGCCAGGGATTTAGCTCAGTGGTTCCACCGCCTGCCTCGAAAGCGCAAGGTCCCGAGTTCGATCCCTGGTACCAAAATACCCATAAGACTCACCATTCATGTTTCCATATATATTAAATATATGATCATTATGGGTTACATTTTAAACTAATAGTTTATTTGGTACCAGGGATTGAACTTGGGACCTTGCACTTGCTAGGCAGGTGCTATGCTACTGAGCTAAATCCCTGGCCCCTAAACCAGTAGTTTAAACAATACTGTGAAGAACATATAGTGCTCCTGCCCCTAAAAAGTAGAAGAGTGTCTCGGAAGCCTCAAATATGAATCATTAAAACTTAGCCTTGGGCTGAAAATGAAGCCAAGCAGTAGACAGTCCTTAGCATGCAGGAGGCCCTGGGTTCAACCCCCAGCTCCCCCACTCCAAAAGTTAGCCACACTACTGACCTGGTCGATGCCACGTCCTTTGCACTGTAGAATGATGACCTCTAACAATTTTGCAGCATGACACTCTGCATCTTCCCCGGCAACTCCTGTAAGAACCTGATGATCAACAGAATATAAATTGCAACAACCCTTGATGAGACCTTTTTATCAGAAAAATAATTTCCTTTTATATAGGCTCTGAGTATTAAAGCAGTGACAGTGAACCTTTTTAGAGCTTTCAATGATAACAAACAGCTGGCTGCAGCACGTGTGCCATAGATATGCCACCACTGACTTAAGGTATTCTAGCAATGTTCAATGAACAAACTTGACTAAAGTACCTTTGAGTATCTGGAGCTTGCCTTTCTCCCATAGTCTAGCCTTCTGGAGTCCTGGTCTATGTGATCAAAACCACCTAATCTTGAAGTGCCATTTTGGAGTGTAGTAGGTTAACTACCACTAACTTCCCATACAAAGGTAAAAGCTAAAACACCTAAACTTTCTCAGGGATATCTGGCTCTTAACTACAGAAAACTGGCCTATAAGCCCTAGATAAGAAATAAAAGAACACTGGCTTGACATGCTAGTTAACAATAGAAAACTGTAAAAATAAGGATAAGTGTTCTGGAACAGCAAAATAGATGTACCTCTCTAAGCTCCAGAACACTAATATAAACTATTTACTGGCAGTAATAAAATAAGATGATTGTTATGACCATCTGTCAAAAGAAAAGATACTAGTGAAGGATGAATATACCTAAGAAGTTATGGAGGAAAATCTCTTTTTAAAATTTTTAATCTTTTAAAAAATAAGAGTCTTACTATGTTGCCCAGGATGGCACTGAACTCCTGGGCTCAGCAGCTGAGTATGAAGGTATATCCACCATACCTGGCAGCAAAATCATGTTTAATGGCCTCCTCCTTCCTTTCAACACTACTAGAAATTCAAATACTGTATTATCAATTACACTGACAGACTCCAAATACTTGTTGCCCCAACTGAACAATAGGGAAAAATTTATCCCTTATCTTGTTATACGAATAGCATTTTGATTGGTCTCCTACACACAACAGGGATCGAACTCAGGACCTTTCGCTTGCCTGGCAGGCACAGTACCACTGAACTACATCCCCAGCGGTTAGTTTTGTTTTTTAAGGTTTTTTTTTTGTACCGGAGATCGAACTCGGGTCCTCGTACTTGCAAAGCAGGCAATGGAACCACTGAGCTTAAATCCCCAGCCCAGTTTTGTTTTTTGAGACAGGGTCTCACTGTGTAGTTGAGGGTAGTCTTGAACTCATTATGTAGCCCAAGCTGGCCTCAAACTCATAGCCATCCTCTTGCTTCAGCCTCCTGAGTGCTGAGATTACAGGTGGGCATCACCATGCCCAATTATGAATAGTATTTTTAAAATAGTAGTATACACCCTACATTTGTCCTTTGATTTCTCAGGAAATGGCAGAGTACTTCTGATTATTAAAAAAAAAAAAATCTAACTCAAGTCATAGAATCTTTTGTTTTTCTAAATTATTACTGTATAGACTCCCTAAAACTGCAAGGTCCAGGCATTTCCTTTATAAAACATCTCATTCCACTTCTGATCCTTTCAAGTTTCAAGTTTTGATTCTATCCTTTTGGTTCCAGAGAACTAGACTAAAGTAAACTCTAGGCACTAAAAGCCAAAACATTTACAACTCCAAGAAAATGTCAGAGGACAGACAGGAGACATGTATCACTGTGGTATCTAGGAACCAAAGATTTTTTGTTGTTGTTTATAACTTTTAAAGCCCTTAATTCTATCAGACCCATGATATAAATCTCAGGTATCTTCATAATTTTATAGCAGAAATTTAGTAAAATCTTGTATTATCTAAAAATAACTTACCTTTTTGCACATACTGTATATCATTTCAAGATACTTGGTATCGGATAGAAGTGTGTCTGTGTCAACTGTTACATAATTATGCAGAAGAGGCATCATATCTGTATTAGTAAAAAGAACCAGTTATATAGCTTCACTAATATAAATGTTTCATTTTCTGACAAATTACCTTAGATTGAAAAAAAATTTATGAGATCACTTTGTCTTTGTCATTCACTTTTTTTTTTTTTGCAGTGAGGGGAAATGAACTCAGGACCTTGCGCTTGTTTTCGAGGCTGGCACAGTGCCACTGAGATAAATCCCCGGCCCTGTCATTCACTTTTAAGATGTATCCATTTTTAATGCAGGAATATAAACCTATTAAAGCGAATTCCTCTGAATTTAATAAAGACGATACACACCTTATTATTTATAGAGTTACATGTTAACTGAGTCAAAATACATAAAAGAAATCAATGACGTGTCATCTTTGAACATTAATTGCTACTGGTAATTTATCCAAGCACTGAAGCAGTTGGTGAATTCAAGTGTATGTTCAGTGGTTAAGATACAAATGAATCAAATATGAAGGGAGGAGTCCTTTTCCATGCTGATTTCACTTACCTGTAAAGTAATCAAAGCCATCTTGCTGAAAGACCTCAAATACAAGGGGCAGTAGCTGCCACATCTGTGGAGACACTTGTTGACATGTCAAACTATGTGCCAATGAAAAGATCTCCTCATAGAATTCTGAAGAGAACACAGAATCAAAAAAAAAAAAAAACAGAAGAAAAAAACAAAAAATACAGAATCATTAGGAAAATGGTTATTCATGCAAAAATACTAAATTCTTAGCACAATCAGAAGTATAATACCTAAGACATGCTGTTGTAAGACAGTGCCAATGACTTGTAAGCAGATTCCCTCAAGCTGCTGGGTTATCTAAAAGAGAAGAAACAAAATCATATGAAATTGTAGCACACTGAATTAATTTCTAAAGTAATGTACACTGTAACTCACTACATTTGAAAATAAATGTCAGTATTATTAAGAAATCATTTGGGGGCCGGGGATTTAGCTCAGTGGTTTCGCCGCCTGCTGCACAAGCGTAAGGACCCAAAGGACCCAAGTTTGATTCCCCGTACCAAAAAAAACCAAAACAAAATCATTTTGGGCCAGGAATGTAGCTCAGTGGCGCAGCACCTACCTGGCAAGCACAAGGCCCTGAGTTCAATTCCAGGTACAAAAAAAGGAAAAAAATTCATTTTGAATCTGTTTCAAAATAACATGGATATTATTGAAGTAGCACAAACGCAAAAGAAACATCTCAAGTTGTTTCCTACTGGAGATAAAATCTAAAGGAAATAAAAATGAAGCCAGTCATGGTGACACATGCTTGTAATCCTTACACGTGGGAAGGGTGAGGCAGAAGGATTAAGTTCAAACCCACCCCGAGCAACTTAGCAACCTAGTGAAACTGTCTTTTTCTTTTATGCTCCTGAGAGCCAGAATGTAAGTGGTAGCCACTCCCATTAAGCATGGTAGGAAGTCCTACTTTTGGAGGAAGGTCGTTCACCCCAGGGCAAACTGAAATGTTTTGTCTGGTCTGTTGCCTCTGAAATACCTGGAAATTTGGTCAGGAACTTTCTACATAAAAATTCAGATCTCCCTCCCTAGCTCTGGTGGCGCCCTATCTCCTATGCCTGCTGCTCTGGTGGCCTTTCAAGCCATCTTTATAGGCAAGTTTGAGTTTAACACAGCAACTGCAATGCTAGGGCACAGAGGGGAAGAGGAGCTGAGAACACACCCTGGGCTTGACACCAGGCCCACTGCGTTTCTCTCCAGAGCTGGGCAGGAGCTACCAGCCATACCGCCCATCTCTTAGGTATGGTCCTGCTTTACCTGCCATCCTCTCAGTCCCAGAACTGGCCCTCGTGTCACCTGCCATGCACCTAGCTGCTCCATCCTGCACCCCTGCCTCCCATCGGGTCATCCTGTGCCCAACCTTACAGAAACTTACTTGCTGCACCACGCTCACTGCAGTGTCCCTGCACTGCCCCATTCCCAGGGCTCCTGTCCCAGTTTCCCTCAGCCCCTGCATCACCTCCATCCACATCACATCCCCCAGCCCTCACCATGCTGGCTTTCCCACACCATGAGTCACTGGCTCAGCCCAAGCCTCCCGAGGGATGCTCAGGAAGATGACTTTTTGTCCCAGGGTGGCATCATCAGACTGTCAGAGGGGGCCTGACTGCAGCGCCCTTGTCAATCCAAGCCCTGTTCCCTATCATCAGTTTTTCCTTCATTTTGTCCTTGATTCTTTTGCCTCTCCCATTCCCCAGCAATGGCCCTGCATGGCGGTGGCCTGGACTAGGGAACCCCTGAAGATATCAACTGTCCTTCTGCACTTGGGAATCTAATTCTTGTCCCCGAAGACCACCTCGGACCTTCATTCTTTTCATCTTTGGGTGGCCTTGCCTCTCCCCCGTCAAGAAAAACAGGGATTAAAAAGTCCATGTCCACTTTGGTCTGCTGGTCTTGGGCTCCCTGGCCTGTCCTCCTTGGGACTTAGGGGAGGTAGCCCAAAGGTGGAGGGAAGATGGTGGGGGCTGTGACCACATGAGGTATAGAGTCTGGCTCAGAGGCCCAGTGTTCTCCTCCCTCCAAGCATCTGGTAGACAGTCAGGTCTCGAGGACAGGCAGAAGCTTTTTGGCAGCAGCTCCTAACTAAGGTGGGTGGAGGCACAGCCAGTATTGATAAGTCACATGGGCCCAGAGGGGCAGAGGAAATGCCCCCATCAGGCCCTCCCTTCCCAAGGGAAAGGTGAGGGTCCCTGATGTCAAATGCTCTGAAGGCCAAGTGGCAGAGTGGAGTCAAAGCGGTGGGAGAGGAGACAGGAGGAACCCAGTTCAGAGATGCTGCCTCCTGTCTCCTCTGGGGCCTTGGTGGCCCCCATGTCACAGCTTGGCACCCTTGGAAGGCTCTGAGGACTGCCGCACATCTGTCCACTCCTGCCTGGTGTTCTGCAGGGCCTGGGTCTTTTCTGTATCCACCTGGACATAGTCCACCTTTTGGTCTGAAGTGACAGATGACATGGATGGCTTTTGGTGGGGGCTGGGGGAGCCCGGCTGGAAGTCCAAAGCCAGATAATCAACGCTGCCAGTGCTCTTCTTAGGGGCTGGACCGTTGGTACCACTGGGAACGGGAGATGCAGACACTGGGTTTTGCCTAGGGACATAATTCTCTTCACTATCTCCTGAGCCCATGCTTGTGATACTCTGAGTGGAGATGGGATGGCAGTACTGGGAGGAGCTGGAGGTGAGGGTGTGGTTGACCCTGGACCAGGACTTGGTGACAGGTGACTTGAAGGGGAGCTCATCGATGATGGCATTCTCAGGTCGAGTGGTGTTGGCTTGGCCTTCCGGTCAGGCTTGAGGTTGCGGTTGACTGGGGGTGGCTGGATCTCACTTCCTTGGCTGGGGCCTCTGTGCACAGGAAGGGCTGTCGATGAGTAGCCAAGTGGGTCAAAGAGATGTGGCCCTGGGCTCATGGGGATGTAGACACTCTGAGAATTATCACCTGCCCGCTCCATGGCCAGCAGGGTAGAAGAACCTAGGTTCATGGACATGTAGGTGTCTTCAGAACTGGTACTGTCCGATCGACCCACAACAGTTTTCCCTGGCAGGAAAGAAGTGATTCCCTCACTCGTAGACTCAGCAGACTGGCCTGCACTCTCCCCACTGAGGGGAGGGTACTCGTAAGTCTCACAGGAAGAAGCTCGGTGGAGTCGTGGAGTCGGCTGTTGTCCATTGCTGGGAGCGTGTTGCTATTTTCACTGATTGGGGGTCTCTGCTGAGGGCTGCCCCATTGAGGTGTTTCTGCCTGACTTGGCTAGGGGGGCCGAGGAGGGGGAGCTATAGCTGAACCCCCGGAGTGGCCACTGTCATGGCATTGTGGTTCCTGTCCAGCGTGAATGTCCTAGGGATCTGGAAGGCTGAGAGTGGAGTGGTTGGAACATCCATATTGTCCACCAGGAGGTCCCCAAACTCCCGGCACAGTGTGTTTCTGGGTGTCTTGAAGGTGTACACATCTTCATTATCCGAATCAGACCTTGTAAGGCTGCCCTTGGTACAGCCATGGGAAGCTAGGCTTCGGGGGAGGTCATAGGTACTGTCTCTGAATTCTGTATTGTGCCAGCTTGGCTTGGGAAGGCTGTAGAAGCCATGGACTTGACCACTGACCCCGTTGATACAGTGTCCATTGCTCTGGGCAAGTTTCTGCATGGCTCTGTCACTCTTCTGCCTTGTGCCGTGAGAAAAGCTGGCACTCCTTGCATTTTCCGGGGGCTGCATGTGGTTTGACCTAGGAGGCTCACACGTGAACAGAGTTGGCTGGCTGGAGTGTGAGGGGGCAGAGGACTTTCGTTCTTGGAGCAGGTACTGACTGGAGCTGCTAAGCTCAGCTGGAGAAGAGTGTGGGCCATGGCTGGCTGAGATGTTTCTCTGGGAGTCTGTGGTTTCCTCAGCCTAATTTAAGCCACAGATCTGGCAGATGCTCTGGACCCACTTATTCATATCCTCTTCTGTCTCAGCCACCAGGTAAAAGGTTCACTCACTGGTCTTAATATCAAACACAAAACTATCCTCAGGGGCTTTTTGGAGTGATCATTATTGTAGTACTCCAGCACATCTGGGTCACGGCTCATCCGGCCACTCCGCAGGATAAACCACCATTTCTTCCAGGCATAGTGCCTCAACTTCTGGGGGGCGGGGGGCAGCGGTGGCGGGATTTCCTCAGCCAGCCTGTGCACACCACATCGCCACCGCCGCTCATGGTGCTGGCCGCTGGAGGCCGCTGGAGCCCGCTGCAGGGTCGCGCGGACAAGGGCGCGGGCTGGTGGGTCAGCGGGCCGGCGGTGTGCGGGGTGGGGGGGGCCCACGGGGTGGCCCATGGCCCCGCATGAGACTCTGTCTTAATATCAAGAATTTGCTGGGGATGCAGCTCAGTGTGAAGGCCCTAGGTTCAATCTCTACTACTGGATACATGGATGAAAGGAAGGAAAGGAATTTGGGTGATCTGGTGGCATTACAGTAGTTAACAGTTTTCTTTATTCTCTATATTGCTTTTTTTTTTTTTTGGTACCAGGGATTGAACTCGGGACCTTGTGCTTGCGAGGCAGGCAGCAGAACCACTGACCTAAATCCCTGGCCCCTCTATATTGCTTTTTAAAAATTTTGTGATTATAATTCCCTTATTTTTCTAAAAGATAGCAGGAAAAAAAAACTAGGAAGATTCTGATGGTTGCAAAAATGATTTGAATGTATTCAACACTAGTAAACTGTGTACACGTAACTGTAATTTCAAATGGCAAACTTTATGTGTTATTTTGCCAAAAAAAATTTTTGGATCTATTTTTCTTTTTTCGGTACAAGGAATCAAACTTAGGGCCTTGCACTTCCCAGGCAGGCATTGTACCACTGAGCTACATCCCCTTGCCAAATGTTTTGAACAACAACAAAAACATTTATTTTTAAATGAAAACTAACAATTATATGCTGTCCTGAGGAAAGCTGTACTTTTGGATTTGAGAAACAAGCTATTAGAAAGAGAAAATCTGAGCCCCACAATAAAGAGATGGTAAAACAAATACCTGCTTCCTACTCCTTCCACTAGCACATTAGAACTAATTTATACAGAAGCAAAAGAAAATAATTAAAAATGACAAAATCAAAGTGAGATGATCATATAGTTATGTAAGAGGGTCTCCCAAAATCAAGTGAAAATGACATTCTCTAAAACCTGTGCAACACTGAAATCAGTTTCTTACCTCTTTATGATCTTCAACTACACTAAGAAGCGTGTCAATTGTATTAAGAATTCCCATGGCCGTAACCGCTTTGTCATCACTTCCTTCTTCATCTGGCCCAGTCTGAATTACTTGGTTAAATGTCATTGCCTAGAGTCAAGAGAATACAACTCAGGTTTGTCACTGAAGCACTTAAAAATGTTCTGGCTTGGGCCAGGGATTTAGCTCATTGTGCCTGCCTGGCAAGCGCAACATCCAGAGTTCAATGCCCCATAACAAGAAGAAAAAAAAGTTCTGGCTTAAGACTTGTATATTTTTATGTTTGTTTTCTCAGACAGCATCTATGTAGTTCAGGCTGGCCTGGAACTCACAGTGATACTCCTGCCTCAGCCTGAGTGTTGGGATTACAAATCTGCACTACCACACCCAGCAAGACTTTAAAAATGTTTTCAGTGGGATAGCATAGCACATCAGCGTCTCCAAATTGATTAATAATAATTAAGAGCTTGGACTTTATAATCAAATAGTCTTTCTCTCCCACTCACTGGGTGATCTTAAACAAGCTAGTACTTGATTTCTTTCTTGATCTTTCTCCTGACATGTCATTTGGAGGATTTCAGATTTCACAAAATATTATGAGGATTACATAAATCTCCCTTGTTGCTTTGCTATGTGTGAGCCATGAACTGTTTCCCCTGTGCTATGTGCCACCCTAAGTTGGACTCAGCTGATTATGGACTGAGACCTCCACAAACTGAGCTAAATAAACCTTTTCCCCTTTAACTCTGCGTGCTAAGTATTACAGAAATTTGGTACCAGAGAAGTAGGGTCATTGCAGTGACTATACTTGACCATGTGGTTCAGGAGCCTTTAGGAATGGCTTGTGGGAAGAGGTTGGAAAAATTTGGAGACACCAGCTGAAAAAGTAGAGCTGAACACCTTAGGCTGTACTGTATGAGAGCCCAGCAGAATGATTTAAAATGTTTTGATTTTGGCCAGAAAGGAAGCTCCAGTAAAGCTGTAGACTGCAAAGATGGACCTTGCTTTGAGAAGAATGCTCCAGGACACCAAGTTTCAGAATGACTGTGGCCTAGTAAAATTGTCCTTGGGATTTGGTTCATAAGCACTGGATCTCTATAGCCAAGAGAGAAGGAAGCCTGGCTACTTGCTCCAGCTGGCAATAGACCATGGCACCATTTATGTGGTGCTGGTTTTAACATGAAGAATGCAAGAGTTGCGGGGTCAGGAAAGCTTCCACTCAGATTTCAGAAGGCGGTCTGGGAGGCCAGGCAGTGTGCCCCTGAGAGGGCGATGTGTGAAGCTGTGAGTGTGAGGCTGAAGGTACAGTGAAGAGCCCAGAAGTTCAGAGAAGCTAGGAACATGGATCGTCTGAGGAAAACTGCAAGTAAGAAACAGAGCTGGCCGAAGAGAGGAGCCACAGGAGCTATAACCACCTGCAGTACTGTCGGGGCGGAGCCACCCAAGCCCTTTGGAGTTCACAACTTGTCACAGATTGCTGGGGATGCTGGAAGCAGAACTACAGGATTTAATGTTTGTCCTGATGGATTTTGGACTTGCTTTGTTCCCATTCCTTGTTATCCCACAGTTTGCAACTTTTGGAATGGAAATGTCTATCTTGTGCCATTGAATGCTGGAAGTATTTAACTTTCTTTTTCATTTATTCAGGGGCTTACAGCTAAGAATTTGCCTTAAATCTCAGAGGAGACTGGACTTTTCAATAGCGCTGAAACTTAGCACTTTGGCAGCTCTTAGAGATAGACTAAATGTCTTTTGTGTAAAGGAATGTACATGAGTCTCCGGGTGGCGGGGCAGGGGCAGAATGTTTCAGTTTGTGTCTAGATGTCCCTCCAAAACCTCATGTGGTGTCATAGGCTTTTTTAGAGATGGCTTGATTTAGAGTGTGTGACACTGGAATTGTTTCATGATGCAATGCTAGGCTCAAGGGCACTAGGATTAAGAATGTGAGTGCTACCTGCCCCAAGTAGGCTGGATAAGATAAAAGGGGCAGAAAGATGCTGTTATGGTTCCCTTGTTGCTTTGCTACCAGGTGGGAACCATGAACTGTTTCTCCTCATGACAGCCCTCTGCCATGTGCCACTCTGCCTTAGAACCAGCTGATTATGGACTGAAAACTCTATAAACTGTGAGCTAAATAAACCCTTTCCCCTTTAACTTTGGGTATCGGGTATTTTGTCTCAACAAGAGAAAAGTAACCAACACACCAGCACTCTGGGAGGCAGAGGCAGGAAAACTGCAAGTTCGAGCCCAGACTGGGCACCTTAGTGACTTACTGAGATTCTGTCTCAATTTAAAAAAATATAAAGGGCTGGAGATATAGCTCAGTTTGAAGGCCCTGGGCTCAGTAAAAACTGAGTGATTACTGGTTATATTTTTCAGTGTGATTTTATATTTTGCCACCAAATAATTATGTGTATAACAATGACAAAATGCAGTTTGACAATAACAGTTCTTCTTTATAGGAATATGCTATCAGGAACATACTGTGCCTCTTCCTAGAGTCTTCAGGCTGGAAATCTCTATCTCAGGAGGCCATTTGAGTGCTAGGTCTCCAGAAATTGGAACCAGAAGCATACTTGGTGCCAGTGTTCTGTTTGGGAAAAGGAATGAGGAGGGCAACCAACCCCCAAGGTGCCTGCTCCCCAACTGGCTTATCTCCTTGGGTAGATACAGCTGGTGGTGCTGTCACCTGAGAATCACCCAAGATGCGGTTTGAAGCCACCAAGTCACTGGGGAGGAGGAAGCTCCATATCTGTGCATACACAAATTCAACTACAGCCAAGAAGTCTTAGCCAGGAGGCTCAACTCCCTACTCTTCTGGGACATGGGATTTAGCACTGGGGGAGCTCTAGAGACCTGTGCTCTCGGGGGTCCCAGGCAAGGCTGCTTGGGTACTGGCAGAGATGCAGCACCTCGTGCCTCAGGGTGGCCCTTGGATCCTGAGAGTGCTCAGAAGGCTCTTGTGTTGGAAGGTGAGGAATGACAAGGCAGCCCCAGTGCTTAAGGAACAATGGGAGGTGCCACAGGGGCCTCGTGGAGGCCAGGAAGGACAGCTAGGTCCCAGCAGACCTGGAGGAGGCATGTAAGGACTGATGTGTAGATATCCCCCTAATGCCTCATGTGATCATAAGCAGGACCCTTGAAAAGTGACTGGATTATGGGCTTTCAGCTGACTTTCTCCACTGCTTGGAAGAGGTAGTCATAGGGGATGTGACACAAAGGGTGAAGCGCCCTTTCCAGCCCCTCCTTTGATACTCTCCACTTCCTGCTGCTATGCCATGAGCAGCTCTAGGACAACCCCCATGTCTCTCTGCCACACCATCCTGCCTTGCCTTGGAGCTAGCCGATTATGGACTGAAATCTGCAAACTGTGAGCCCAAATAAGCCACTCCTTCCTAAAGCTGAGAGTATGATGAGAAAGTGAGTAAGGCAGATTTTAGTACCAGAGAAGTGAAGTCATTGCTATGACCCTACCTGTCCATGTGGTTCAGAAGCCTTTGGAACTGGCTTGCAGAAGGAGTTTAGAAAAGTTTGGAGATGCCAGTTGGAGAAGCTGTCCCAGAATTCTGTGACCTGAACTTGATGGGAGATTCTGGACAGAGCTCAGAAAAGCAGAGTGCTGGTAACAGTGCAGATAGTAAAGACCAGGGTCAACAGGACTTACTTGGGAAGAAGGACTATACTGGCAGTTGGACTCCAGGCTATGTGTATTATGCTCTGGAGGAAAATTTGTCTACAGTTTGCTCCTGTCCAGAGACATGCTACATGGTAAGCTCTATGAAATATCTGCTTTATACCTAAGTAAAGCTACTTGTGCATTCCCTGCAACATACTGAGAACTAAATTAAAATACTTGCCAGTCATGGTGGCATATAGAGAGGCTGAGGTAGGATCGGAGGGAGTTTGAGACCAGCCTGGGCTACGTAGTAAGACCCTGTCTCATTCCCGACCAATTCTCAGTAAAATAAAGTATTTGCAAAAATCATAGGTTCAAAGCACATACCAAATGTTGTGTCATTTCTACTGCAATAGGAGTAACCTCTTCACTATATTCACAGATCATTTTCTGAATTACATTGGTAAGATCATCATTTTCTGTTTCTCTTATAATATGAAGAAGAGCCTGCATTACAGGTCTGATAAATGGTGTGATATATTCTTTAGCTGTAAGAGAAAGAAATATTTTTTGGCACCCTAATCTTTTTAAAAACCTTATATAGCGTGTACTAAAACAAAAAAAATTTTTAAGTACTCTGCAGCTGGGGATATAGCTCAGTGGTAGAGCACTTAGCTAGTGGGGAGATACATTCAATCTCAGTATCAAATACATGGTAGAGGAAACCTCCATCCCGTGGACAATGGCGCCCCTAGAGCTTGCCAGTCTCGAGGTATCAGAATCAGTGCTGCAGAGGCGCCTCTGGGGCCATAAAGGCCATGGTTATGAGCCCCAGAAGATAGAGCAGAAGTGAACAACAGAGAGGGCCTCTCTGAGGGTCCTCAATGAAAATCAAATATATAGAAAGTATTTTCACATAAACAGGAAGATAGCTTTCAATTATTCCATATACAATCATAGGTAAAGACATGTGTTATTCTTTTTTTTTTAAGAGTAGGAAAAATTTATTGAGATTAAGAAAGCTTCTGCCTAAGAGAGACAGAAGGGGGACCAGAAAGTGGGTTACCCATTCTCATTATTCTTGACATTATCAATTCTTTACCTTTTTCTTGATTGCTGATCAACACCTGGAGTGCAATGGCCGCTTCCACTTTAACAGGCATTTCTCTATCATCAATCAGACATCTTCTTGTCAGCTCTAATGCTGTTTGTAGGTTCTGATCACTTTTGAACTTCACTTCACAAAAATAGTGAAGTACCCAGCAAGCCTTTTTAAAGAACAAAGTTAGTGACTTTAGATACCTTACAATAAATTCCCCCAAGCTAATCTCTTTCCAGAATTCTGTGTTTGGGAATTTGGAGGCTGGCCAGTGGTAAATGTATCCAAAAGGACAACACTAAACCAGTACTATGATCCTAAGTTACTCTCTGGCTGCATGATGTTTGTGTGGATAGCAAGATCTGAATGCAAAACACAGACAGATACTGCTACCAGACACAGATGGAAACTATGCACACATTACAGCAGCCATTTCAAGATTTAAACAGAAGTTTTAAATGAAAAATCCATTTATTATGAGAAATAAATATAAAAAAATGCAGCTTTAAAACATACCCTTGCTCTCATGTAGCCTAGTTCACTGCTGAACAGAGGAAACACATGATTCTGCAACATGTATTCCATCTGATCTTTGTAGATCTTTTTCTGTAAATAGAAACAATTATTTTTATACAGTTTCAAGTAGAATCATTTGAATTTCCAATTGATCACTGATGCCACAGCATACATTTATTCTGATTCTTTGAATCCAGGATCCACAACTAATACACATTTTTTTCAAATTACTTGATTAGATAATAATTATACCAAATTTAAATAGAAATGGTGTCTGATTAATGGAAATGTGGTTAATTTTATTTTTCAGTACTGGAGATTGAACCCAGGACTTTGCACTTGCAAGGCAGCCCCAGCACCACTGAGCTAAATCCCCAGCCTATCCTCATCCCTTTTTGAAACAGAGCCTAGCTAAATTGCCCAAACTAGACTTGAACTTGAGATCCTCATGTGTCAATCCCGAGGGGCTGGGATTATAGGCTTACACCACCACACCTGGTTGAAGTATAGTTACTTTTACTCCTTAACTTATTAATTTTTTTCTTATGAATAATTAATATTGAAAAACCTCTTGTAAAGATTTTAGAGGCTTTTTTTTTTTTTGGTACCGGGGATTGAACTTGGGACCTTGCGCTTTCAAGGCAGGTGGCAGAACCACTGAGCTAAATAGGGGCCAGAGATTTAGCTCAGTGGTGCTGCGCCTTGCAAGCACAGGGTCCTCAGTTTGATCCCCAGCACTAACAGGCAAAAAAAACCACAAAACACTAGAGAAACAGCTATTAAATCCAGGAAATTAATATCGATATACTAAAATCTATAGACTTTTTTCAAATTTCACAAGTTCTCACTGATGTCCCTTTTTGGTACCTGATCAAATCTATTTTGCCACATTGTAGTTGTTATGCCTTCCTGGATTTGATAGTTGTGCCAGGCCTATTAGAGATGTTAGCATTAAGATAACCTGGGTAAAAGGAGATTAAAAAGTGAAAAACTGGGCCGGGGATTTAGCTCAGTGGTTCCGACGCCTGCCCCACAAGCACAAGATCCCAAGTTCAATTCCCGGTACAAAAAAAAGGAAGGAAGGAAGGAAATAAATATTTTAAATGCTAAGTACCACCCAGTGGAAAGACAGCCTTGTAAAAGCATTACAGTTGGTCCTTAACTACCTTCTTCACTGTATTTTGCACTATGCAAATTCTGGCTCTTCCACAAAGTCAAAGTGACAATGAAAGGTAAATGTTTTGAAGGCAGCAACAATAATGTAACTAAAAACTTTCATGAAAGAGAATTTCTAGAACTACTTCAGAAAGTTGTAAGAACAAGAGCATTGTTTT
The DNA here is from genome assembly GCF_000247695.1 of Heterocephalus glaber. The sequence goes on along the minus strand of NW_004624766.1, from coordinate 1,570,910 downwards.
TTTGGTACTGGGGATTGAACTCGGGACCTTGAGCTTGTGAGGCAGGCAGCGGAACCACTGAGCTAAATCCCCGGCAATCCCCAGCCCACAAGAGCATTGTTCATAATGGCCAAAAAGTAGAAAGCAAATAGTCCATGAACTGATGAGTGGAGAAGTAAAATGTGGTATATCAACTTAATATTATTTGGTAATAAAAATAAGCAAACCTGGGAGGCGAGGCAGAAGAATTGAAAATTCAAGCACAGCTTGCACAACTTAACAAGATCCTGTCTCAAAAAAATGACGGAGCTGGGGATGAAGCTAGGTAGGAAGGCTCTGGGTCCAATCCCCAGTACCAGAATTGCGGGTAAATATTGACATGCTATGACATGATAAACCTTGAGAACAGTAAACTACAAAGAACCCACTCAGAAAAGACCAAATATTGTAATGTACCCCACACACACAGTGGGGACTGAATTCAGGGCCTTCAACTGAGCTATATACCCCACCTTTTGTAATTTCTTTTTTTTTGGTACTGGGGAATCAAACTTGGGTCCTTGCACGTGCAAGGCAGGTGGCAGAACCAGTGAGCTAAATCCCCGGCCCCAACCCTTTGTAATTTTTGAGACAAGGTCTCACTAAGACCCCCAGGCTGTGGTCCAACTTGCTATCTTCCTGCCTCAGCCTCTCAGAGTGCTAGAATTTCAGGTGTGTCCCACCATGACAGGCTTGTACCATTCATTCATTCATTCATTTCAAGGGGGCATTTTGAGCCAAGGTCTTGCTATGTAGCCTAGGCTGGCCACAAACTCTCAGAGATTCTCCTGCTCTAGCCTCCGGATTACAGGTGTGTACTACCACACCCAGCTTTCACACCATTTTAAGGTCCAAATACACCGGAAAACAAATGCAGATTATAAGTGACCAAGGGCTGGGAGGTTTGGGACCAGTGACTGCTAATGTGTCCAGAGTTTCTTTTTGGGGTGATGAAAATATTTTCCAATTAGATAGGTTTGGTGGTTGTACAACTCTGAATACAAAAACATTGTGTTGAACACTAAATGGGCAAACTGCCAGGTATGGTGGCACATAATTGTAATCCCAGCACTTGAGAGGCTGAGGCAGGAGGATCGCAGCAAGTTCCAGGCAGACTGGGGTACAGAGTGAGTTCAAGGCCATCCTCAACTACATAGACCTGTCTCAAAAAGTGTGTGTGTTGGGCCAGTGATTCAGCTCAGTGGTTCCACCACCTGCCTTGGAAGTGCAAGGACCTGAGTTCCATCCCCAGTACCAAAAAAAAAAGTATGTGTGCGTGTTTTGCACTGTATGCATATTGTATTTCAATAAAACTGTTAAATGCATGCACATATTTACAAAAGAAGAAATACCTTCAGAAGTATTTCAGCTAAAGAGCCAATCATATGCAAGGCTCCATCTTTTTTTCGAGGATCAGCATTTGGTTCTGTAAGAATCTGGTAACAAAATCCCATAGTCTTCTGCAATACCTAAATTAAAAGATCAGTAACACTTTATTGAAGATTCTAACATTCCTTAAAAAGCTAACAAAAACAAAATGACTCACATGAAGAACATTTACAACTAAGTGTATATCTGAACAAATTTTAAATAATATATCAAGAACTACCTGCTCATTAAATAACTTACCTCTTTCCTCTTACTACAGGCTGTAAACAAAAGTGTCTGGGCAGCAGTGGTTGGAGAAATGAAATCTTCAAAGACATCTAGAGAACAAATTTAAAGTTAAGACAGAAAACAGTAATTTTAATTTCTTTGTAAAACATTTTCTTCATGTCTAATTACAAATTATGCTCTGTAAAAAAGGGGCATTTAAAAATTTGCTAGCCCGGGATTTAGCTCAGTGGTTCCAGTGCCTGCTGCACAAGCGCAAGGTCCCGAGTTCAATCCCTGGTACAAAAAAAAAAACACAAAAATTTGCTAAATCTTGGGGGTGGGAGGCGAGGCAGGGTGAAGTGGTGGGGGGCGGTGTCGCCAAGGTACAGGCCCAGCTGTGGTGGCGGCTGAGTGGTGGTCTTTGAGCCATGGGAGCTTCAGTGTTATGCTGCCTGCGATGCTGCAGGGATGGCAGGACCGGCCACATTCCTCAGGAGATGCCAGCCATGCAGCTGGACACGCAGCACATGGCAACAGATGTTGTCATTGTAAAAAACAGAAGAAGAATATGTGGAACAGGAGGTTGTTTAGCCAATGCACCTTTGCATCAAAACAAAAGCTATTTTGCATTCAAAATCCAATCCACAGGAATCTGGGGTATTGGTGTTGCAACTCAGGTTAACCTCAATCAGATTCCTCTTGGCCAAGACATGCATAGTCTTGTGATGAGAAACGATGGAGCCCTGTATCACAACAACGAAGAGAAAAATAGGCTACTAGCGAATAGCCTTCCACAGGAGGGAGATATGGCGGGTATTACACATGACCATGTAGAATTAAATGTATATTTGAATGGAAAAAACATGCATTGTCCACCATCAGGCATACGAGGGACAGTGTATCCAGTTGTTTATGTTGATGACAGCGCAATTTTGGATTGCCAGTTCAGTGAATTTTATCATACTCCTCCACCTGGTTTTGAAAAAATACTATTTGAACAGCAGATCTTTTGAATGTATTTGTTTTTGAACCTTCTATTTCTGCACTGTTAAAAGTGTTTACCATTTAATAAAGCTTTACCTGATCTATAGATAAAAAAATTGCTAAATCGCATAGTTAATATGAAAATGAACCCCAATCTGTAGATAATTTTGCAAGATCCTAATTCAATCTTTTCTGTACAAATTAAATGTTAATCAACCAAATTTTCCTAATAATATTCTTTCACTAAAGACACTACCAGTGTGAGAATTTTCACAATTGGATGACAAAAGTACAAACTACAAAAAAGCACAGAATATTGTGGTAGGAAAGACTAATGCTCAACATTAGCCAGACCACAGTTCTTTGTTTCATGCAGGGACCCAAGTGACTCAGCTTCCCGTATGCATCTTTGCAGTTCTCACACATATAACTACCATGGGATCGAAAAGTATAGTTTAGGCCCTCATGTTAAAGTGAAATCATCACTAAGCTTTGGCATATGTCTGAAGCATATCCAATTATCAGAACTACTAACACTATTATTGTGTCTGCTAAAAAATGAAGATTGTTATAAAATGCCATCATTAATGAATACTGTAGCCTCAAAAAGGTCTAACAAGAGATAACTTACATTCAACAACAAAGGCAGCCTTCTACTAAACTAAAGATGAGGTCTTAAAATCCTGCACTTGATCTTAGCCAAAAGGCCGAGAAGCGATAAGGTCTTAAAATCCTTTAGGTTGGCTACATACACCAATCTGATCTTTTTTTTTGGTACCAGGGATCGAACTCAGGACCCTGCGCTTGCAAGGCAGGCAGCGGAACCACTGAGCCAAACCCTCAGCCCTGCTCTGATCTTAACTATGGACATTTTGTCTCTAAAACTTCCTTACCAAACTTCATGCGTATATATTCATAAGGGTCTTCTTGCCAAAGTTCCTCATCAGCATCTGTATAGCACATCAATGGAAAAATAACATCTTGGATAATGCCCTGCAATTCAAAAGTTAAGAAAAGTTAAGCTTTTAATTTTTTTTTTTTGTTATCAGGGATTGAACTCACGACCCGACCCGGCGCTTGCGAGGTAGGCGGTGGAACCACTGAGCTAAATCCCCGGCCCAAGCCTTCAATTTTTTATCTTATCATTATTTTCTTTTTTTGGTACCAGGGATCGAACTTGGGACCTTGCACTTGTGAGCCAGGCACCAGAGCCACTGAGCTAAATCCCCAGCCTTCAATTTTTAAATCTGAATTTAACTGTTAAATCTTCTTTAAGTACTAAAAATAACTCTATTACATTTATTTTAAAACTTAGTAACAAATTTAAGTAATACGTTTAAAGGATTCCCAGATCAACTACAAGGTCTTACCTTTTCTGTAATAAATTATAAGCCCATTATTCTAAAAACCAATCTGGCAAAATAAAATTCTTTGCTTATTACAAACTACATGACTAAATGTCATCTAATTATAGTGCAATAGTAAGACTGAAGGTAACAGCTTTAGACTAAAATCAAGCTGAATATTCATAAACTACCTCCTATAACTTTGTAAAAATATTGCAACTCCTTTTTTTGCTACTATCAAAAAAAATCACCAAAACTAAGCTAACACACTCAACAAAACACAACAGTTAAACCTTTATGGCAATTAATGTTATTCTATTATTTATAAGAAAATCATTTTATATAGAAAATTATTACTTGTATGTGAGGCTTCAGATTCTTCCAAGTAAGGGCATGGGAAACTCCTTGATTAATGTAATTTAATGTTTGCTGTAAAACTCGAGGAGCCATATATTGCTTCTCCTTATACTGATATAACACCTTCAATAAAACCTTTAGGGGGAAAAAAAGTTTGATTAAAACTTAAATAGAAATTCTAACCACTTACAAGCCAATAAAAACATTTTGATACTCATTTCTACAAAGTAACCACCACAATTTTTTGGTAGTCTGAGAGTGCCTTGTCCTATTGGTCAGCTTCTAGGAAAACCTCACCCACTTGATGTTTTAGAATGTTGATTTTCAGTGTTTAAACCATAGGCCTCTGGTGATCCCCCAGACCTTTCAGAAGTCCTACTATGTCAAAGCTATTTCATAATAACATCAAGATGTTATTTACCTTTTTAAATGGTTTTCTTTTTAAGACAGTCTCATCCCCTAGTCCAGGCTGGTCTCGAACTCACTATATAGCCCAGGCTAGGCTCTAACTCATGATCCTGTTTTCTCAGTCTCCTGAGTACTGGGATTCCAGGCAACTTTTTTAACCCCTTTGAAGTTCAGAGTTAGGGTTTTGACATTTGCATCAATGGTACTAAAACTCCTTGATGTCTAACATGAATCAAGGGAGGGGCGCTAAATCACAAACTTGTAGAGCAAGTTTTCCTTAAAAATGTCCTAAATAAACCAAAAAAAAAAAAAAAGAAGTAACTATTAAATTACTAAACAAGAAGTACAGAGTCTATATGCTAAACATCAAAGTACAACAAATGGAAGGAAAGCACTTGTGAGACTGGCTTGCAAGCTTAAAAAGTCACTTATTCCATGAAAAACTATTTTATATTTCAAAGACCTAAGGGTCAATTATAGGTATTTAGACGTGTGCACATGGCAGGTATTTTTCTAGAAATAAACCTATTACCTCAAGGAAAATAGGTGACAACATGTTACTGTATTAAAATTCAAGCTTTCAAGCAAAAAGTAAGAGTTCTAGAAAGTTTGGATCCACCACCATTAGCTTGATAGCATTCCTTTTTTTTTTTGGAGACAGTGTCTCATTACGTAGTTCAAGCTTGCCTTAAACTCACTAGGTAGCCCAGGCTGGCCTCAAAATTGCAGCAATCCTTTTGCCTCAGCCTCCAGAGTGCTGGGATTACAGGTATGTGGTACCATGCCTAGCTAGTTTTCTAATACTGAAACATACTTTTGCATCAATACAATGAACCAACATTTTCAAAATGCCAGGTCCAGGATATTACAAAATCATGTATAAATGTATATAAATACAAGACTCAAAGTGTGATATGTACCAATGAGTTATAATGTAACAGAATGTAAAGGTGTTCTGTTAGTTTCAAGTTGCACACTGTAATTAATTGTTTTGTTTTCTTTTTTTGAGACAAAGTCTCTCTAAATTGCCCAGAATGTCCTTCAATTTGTTACACTCTGACTTCAGACTCCCAAATACTGTACTGAATTTATAGGTGTGCCCCACCACACCTTAGGTCCAGGAATTTAGCCTACTGGTGCAGTACCTGCTGCCTCTAATCGAAAGCAAAAGGTCTTGAGTTTGATCCCTGGCACCAAAACAAACAAACAAACAAAACTTTTTTTTTTTTTGGTACTGGGGATCAAACTCAGGTCCTTGCGTTTGCACAACAGGCCACGAAACCACTGAGCTAAATCCCCGGCCCCAAACAAAATGAACTTTTAATGGGCTGGGGATTTAGCTCAGTGGTTTTGCAGCCTGCTACACAAGTGCAAGGATCCAAGTTCAATCCCTGGTACAAAAAAAAAAAAAAAAAAACACAACTAACTTTTAAAACACTGCCACTGTCAAATAATAAAGAATTTCCAGCTAGGCGCAGCAGCGGACATCTGTAACCCCAGCTACTCAGGAGGGTCCCAAATTCAAGGCCAGCCTAGACAATGTTGTGTCAAAATAAAAAAGGCTAGTAGTACACAGCTGGATGTGGTAGCACATGCCTGTAATCCCAGCACTCAGGAGGCTGAGCCAGGAGGATCACTGTAAGCATGAGGCCAGCCTTGGCCACACAGTGAGCTCAAGAACAGTCTGTACCAGGGCAGGGGATTTAGCTCAGTGGTTCTGGCACCTGACTCATAAGCGCAAGGTCCCGAGTTCGATTCCTAGTACTAAAAAAAAAAGTTTAAGAACAGCCTGTACTACATAGTGAGACCCCATCTCAAAAAACAAAACAAAAGGCTAGGAGTATAGCTCCGTAATAAAGTGCCACTAAATTCAATCCTCAGAACACTTGCACAAAATCCCGTAATTATCTGGAGAGTCTATTAAAACACTCATCCCTGGGCCAGGGATTTAGCTCAGTGGTTCCACCACCTATCTTGCAAGCGCAAGGTCCCGAGTTCGATCCTCGGTACCAAAAACAAAAAAACACTCATCCCTTTTACAACATTATACCTGTTGAGTCCATGTTTTCTTTTTTTGGGGGGGTTGGTGGTGGTGGTGGTGGTTTGAGACAAAGTCTCGGCATGTAGTCCAGGTTTGCCTTGAACTCACTATGTATCCCAGGATGGCCTCAAACTTGTGGCAATCCTCCTGCCTCAGTCTCCTGTGTGTGCCACCACACATGGCCGCATTTTCTTATTTTTAATTTATTTTTTATTAATTTTATTGGTACATTTTAGGTATACAATATGTCATTTCTTATTTTTAATATAATAACTAAAAGACTGAATATAGAACCAGATAATAAGTATCCAAATGCTTTTTATCAAGCTAGTCAACAGTGGTAACTCCTTTTTCTAAAATGTTTCATTCTGGAAAAGTTATTTTTGCCCCCCTCCTCAAGTTTTCTGTTAATATGCAATTATTGTTTTTGGTACCAGGGATCGAACTCCGGTCCTTACACAGCAGAACCACTGAGCTAAATCCACAGCCCTTTTGTTTTTTGTTTTTGAGATGGGGCAGGGGAAGTGTCCTTACTATGTTGCCCAGGCTGGCCACAAATTCCCTGGCTCAAGTGATCTCTGTTCTTTAACTGCCCAAGCAACTGGGGCTACAGGCATTTACCACCATGGCCTATTTAACTGTTAAATTTTGTTTTTCACATCTAATTTGCTAAGTATTACTTAGTTAAATGAAAGCCTGCTGAGGTCTTCAAAGATTTAAGTCATAAACCAGGCGGAATGATACACATCTGTAATCCCAGCACTCAGGAGGCTCAGGCAGGAGGCCCAGAATCAGGCCTCAAGTTCAAGGCCAGCCTGGGCTCCATATGCGTTTCAAGGCCAGCCTGGACTATACAGTGAGACCCTTAAGAATTATAAAGTTTTGAGACCAAAAATGTTTGAGAACTGGTAAAGGGTTCAAACATGCACTCTTTAGATGAAAAAGAAACTAGAATTAAGACAGACATTATTAACCCTAAAGTAACACACTTGTACTTAGAAAAACTATTGTAGACTTACTTGTTGGACACCAACAGCAAATGCCTTCAGAAATACTTCAGCAAATTCATTATACTCCTTGGAAACATTGCCAGGGCTTCCATATCTAATAAAACATTAAAATGCCCATTATTTCCTTATAGTATTTCGTACTTGGGCTTATAAGAGCAGAAACTTTAAAAACTAAATGTAAGGGCCGGGGATTTAGCTGAGTGGTTTTGCCGCCTGCTGTCCAAGTGCAAGGACCCGAGTTCGATCCTGGTACCAAAAACAAAAAACAAACAAAAAAAACACCAAAAACAAAACTTCTTTGGGCCAGGGATTTAGCTCAGTGGTTCTGCTGCCTGCCTCACCAGTGTAAGGTCCCGAGTTCGATCCCCAGTAACAAAAAAAAAAAAAGAAAGAAAAAAGAAAGAACTAAATGTAAATCAACATATATGAAAAGGACTTACCTTTCAAAAAGCCTGGCTAAAATATGTAAAGCCCACTTCTTACACTTCCACCATGGTAATTCAGGTCTATCATCTTCTTCAACTTGAAGTGTTTCCTTTAAAGAGACATTTATTTAATGTCAGTAAGAGATAATACAATCTAGGAGGAACAGCACGAAGTGAGAACAGAATGAAAATGTGCACACACTTTAATGTTGGTCTTTTCTTTTATAAAAAGTTAAACTTGGGAAAGTACTGACCTTTACTTAAATTTAAGAGGCAGCCGCACTGCCTCACTACTTATAAACGCTTAAAACAAACATTTTAGACAAGATCAAAATAACATCATGACCATGACAGGAATAGGTTAGTAAAAACCAGAATTTTTAAAGGCCGTAAGAGAGCTCACTTTAGAGATCTAGTTTCAGTAGAAGGAAAAATGGTAACAAAGCTTCTGTACATAAGGAGGTGAGGGGGCTTGGGGAAGAATGGGATTAAAAAAAAAAAACCACACGCACAAAAGAAATCCATAAATGCACTAGGGTATATATATCACTATTCATTTCAATATTATTCATATAGCTAAAATTTACCTAGAGCTTAAACACTCATTAATAAACCAAGACTACCACACAACTACGAAATGAATGAGCTTACACAGCAACCTAAGACATGACAATACTGTCAAGTTAAGAATGAGAATACAAGTGAGAGTTCAGAACAACTGAAACTCCAGTGAGAACAATGCTACAACCACTTGGAAAAAATTTTTTGAAATATTCAAATTTTGTAATATAAAAGAACACATAGAAACTTACATTAGGAACATCCCTATTCACAACAGTCTTCAAAATTTCTACCCATTCTGTCAGGTTCTGTTGATTTATCAGCTCCAGTGGTAATGTATACTAAATAAAAATCAAGAATTAGTATCTTTAAATATCACTTTTTTTGTTCTTCATAATATCTATCAAAAGTATTTCATTCAATCCCTATTTCCATATTAGTACACTGGCCGATTTCTCTGGTTCGTTAGTTATATCACTAAACAATGACAGTGACCACTGGCATCCTTGTATTGTTACCAACTTACTGGGATTATATCTTATTTTTACCTTAAGGTATAATATTTATCATAGATTACTAGTGAACATCTTTTTTTTCTTTTTAAATCAAGTTAAGGAAATTGCTATTCTAGGATTCTAACAGTTGTTTTCTTTTCATAAAGCAGGAATGATTATTAAATTTTAACAAATGCTTTATCACACCAAATTTTATCAAATGCTTTATCATTATAGGTCTCTCTTTCAGTGTACTCTAAGAGCTAATCATAAAAATATATTTCTTTTACTGCTGATCCAGGGATAAATCCTACTATCAGGCTGATAAAAAAAAAAATCAATATCCTACCAAGATACACTATATAAAGGTACAAGTTGCCAATGATAAATGTAAATGTATTATATACTTAAAATGTACCAATAAACAAATTTACGGGAAAAAAATCAACATCCTATTTAGGATTTTAGGACATCTATTTTCACAAGTGAGATACGACTGTATTTTGATATCAGGATGTGGTAATCTCAAAACAAAGACTTAGATAAATATTTATGTCATCCTATAACAGTTCTCAAAAAAGAGTAATCTAAAAACTGTGATTCTACCATTTAGGAAAAAGACATGGGTTACACTCTATTCAAATCACTTACAGAAGAATCATGTAAGAAAGATCCAACAGAATTATTATATTGCCCTAGAGTCAGATAATAGGAAGACAGTTAGCAGAGATATGCAAAGTCTTACCAAATTTAGGGGATGTCTTAAGACTTTAAAGGTAATGGTATGATTTAAAGGTGCCGGCCAATGAAACAATTCTTTGTATGGCTTTGCAGTACAAAAAGGACCAGAATCTGAATTTTAAAAATCAGCTTTATAAATTACAGATTCAACTGAGAATACAGAGTAAACCATTTCCTTAGTGGTAACCTTTTATCCTAGAAAGATTAAGAACAATACATAGAGGGTCGGGAGTTTAGCTCAGTGGTTTCGCCACCTGCTGTGCAAGCACAAGGACCCAAGTTTGATCCCCAGTACCAAAAAAAAAAAAAAAACCTCACCAATATATAGAAATACTACAGGGTATTACCGTTTATCAGTAAAGCTCAGAGAATTAGTATTTTTTTTTTTGTACCAGGGATCGAACTCAGGATCTTGGGCTTGTGAGGCAGGCAAGAGAATTAGTATTTCTATGTCAAGTTTAGGAATGGGTTTTGCTATTTATTGGAACAATTTATGTATATGGGGCCGGGGATTTAACTCAGTGGTTTTGCTGCCTGCTGCGCAAGCGCAAGGACCCAAGTTCGATCCCTGGTCCCCCCAAAAATAAAATAAAATAAAATAAAACAAAGAATTTATGTATATGTGGAGTATCAGAGTACATTTTGGATTTTAATTGTACTCAAGTAACTAGTTTCCAAATTTAGAGCTGGGCATGGTACTGTACACCTGTAATCCCAGCACTCAGGAGGCTAAAGCAGGAGGATTGTCCTGAGTTCAAGGCCATCTTGGGCTACACAGTGAATTCAAGGCTAGCCTGGACTACTTAGTGAGACCCTGTCTCAAACAAACTAACAAAACAAAAACTAAATTTATGACTTTTTTCCTTTCTTTTTTTTTTTAGATGGTGTTTTCTTATGTTGCAAAGGCTGGTCTCAACAATCTTTCTGCCTCATTTTCCTAAGTGCTGAGGCTATAGGCATGCACTGCAAAACCCAGCTGGACCCATCAATTACTTAAGGTGAAAGAGGTAAGAAAATTTTACTAATTTTTTCTGGGCACAGTGGTGTGCAGTTCCAGCTTCATGGAGTCTGAAATGGAAATGGGCTCTGTATTGAGCCTATGACTTCAAGACCAGTCTGGACAATACAGCATGACCTTGTCTTAAAAAAGAAAAAGAAGCAAATTTTATGAATTTTGTTCTGTTGAACAGTTTAAGAAAACTTGAGATTGCCCATTTACAACTTAAGGCTATTTATGTATTTAGGGAGGTATGCCTGTTGAGACTTAGAATTCTAGCATCTTATTTTCCTAGTAAATCACCCACTTTATCTACATTTGCAAATGTTTATTATTCAATTATGCTGAATTTTTTTTTTTTTTTGCGACAGGGTCTTAGTATGTAGTTCAGGCTGGCCTTGAACTCGTGAATATCCTCCTGCCTTAGCCTCCCAAGAGCTGGTATTACAAGTGTGCACCACCATGCCTAGCCTTTAATTTTTAATGAGAGCAGAATGACTTTTTATATATCAAATCTGCTTTTTAAAAAATTACCTGAACAAGAGCATAGAAGATCTTGAATATTTGTTTCTGGATGAGAACAGACTGATCAGACTGATCCGAAAGAAGCTGGATAAAACGATCCTTTAGAACTGGCAGAAAATGTTGCATTGCCGCTACCAAAGGACTCCGCTCTTCTGGTTTCTTATACCTATGGGCAGGAATATAAACTAATTCTGTAAGAATTTATTTCCACATTTACATATACATAAAAACTACCTTAGGGCTGGGGATGTAGCTCAATGGTGCTGCACCTGCCTGGCAAGCTCAATGTCCTGAGTTCGATCCCCAAAACTGAAAATAAATAAAAATAACTACCTGTGGCTGGGGATTTAGCTCAGTGGTTTCGCCGCCTGCCGTGCAAGCACAAGGACCTGAGTTTGATCCTCGGTACCAAAAAATAAAAAAACAAAAAAACTACCTGTCCAAATATAAGTACTTTCAAATCAACTCAGGGAAAATAAAAACTGCTCTGGGGCAAATCCACAAACAAAGCAACTTGAATAAATCCTCTAATTACAGAATAGCTAATATTTATTGAACATTTATTACGATGTCAATAAATGTTCAAGGCTCTTACCAGTATTTTTACTTTTACAGTTGAGGAAGCTGTGTCGCTGAAATTAAATATTTTCCCAGTGATACACATGTAGGTTATGAACCCTACACAGCTGGAATCCAGTTCTGGCCTCTTAACCAATGAACTGTGCAGTAAGTTTTGTTTTTTGGGGTTGGGGATCTAGCTCAGTGGTTCTGTTGCCTGCCTCGAAAGCACAAGGTCCCAAGTTCGATCTCCGGTACCAAAAAAAAAGGGTTTTTTTTTGACAGAAGGTCTCACTTTGCAGTTTAGGTGGCCTTGAACTTATGTAGCCCAGGCTGGCCTCAAATTTGTGGTGATCCTCCTGCGTCAGCCTCCCGAGTCCAGGGATTATAGGCACTGTGCCACAATGCCCGGCTAAACCAAGCAGTCTTTAATTGTGAATACTGATACAAATACAGAGCTACAATCATCTGGCTTATAAGCAGTGGCAGCTGTTGAATAAATAAAATCAATTACATATTACCATCTTTAAGTAATTTACATACCAAAAGCATCAAGGCAGAAAAGGCATTTATAAAAGAGAACATTTTATGTCTAAAAGCATTATAAGCCAGGTATGGTGGTGCATGCCTGTAATCCCAGCACTTGGGAGGCTGACGCAGGACTGCCTTTCAAGGGCATCCTGGGCTACACAAGCCAGCCTGAACTACATAGTGAGAACCTATCTAAAAAATAAATACATACATCATCACAGGTGCTGGTCTGAGGGAAGCTCTCCCAACCAAAAACCAAAAAACAAAAACCAAAAAACAGAGGAGTGCGAGAGATTAGCCACACACTACAAGCCTGAAAAAAAAAAGTTTAAAGTAATACATACATATGGGCCGGGGACTTAGCTCAGTGGTTTTGACACCTGCTGCGCAAGCTCAAGGACCCGAGTTGGATCCCCAGTATCAAAAAAACCCAAAAACATACATACAAGTAATATTTCACTAGTAGCTGTGTGTTGAACAACTGGATACTGCTATGAAATTCAATAGGAGTGTTACCAACATGTATTATGTAAACCTTATTATCTTTCTAAAATCCAAAATAATTCTGAATTCCATTCTATTCCAAGCATGATAAAAAACTGCTAACTTGGGGCATTTCTACATATATATTTTTTGGTTTTGTTTTTTTTTTTTGGTACCGGGGATTGAACTCGGGTCCTTGTGCTTGCGCAGCAGGTGGCGAAACCACTGACCTAAATCCCCAGCCCATTTCTACGTATATATTACCTATCATATTAACAGTGTTAGTGAAAAGTCTGTTGGTTTAAAAAAAAAAAAATCAAATTTATATAAATTCCAGCTTCCATATTAAGGAGTCAACAGGCAGACACTAGATTTGCAAATACAGATCACTGGTTATAGAAATCAAAGTTATAACAGTCACAACTTCGTTTTTGAAACAGATGTTTATTCTAAGCTGATTGAAATGGGCTTTCAAGGCAGATCCTAGTTTTATTTAGTGGTATCTTAGTTTAACAGAAAATATATTTAAGGATTAAACATCTAAGTACATTTTAAAAAGGTACAGGGTAAGGCCAAGGATTTAGCTCAGTGGTTCTTACTGCCTGCCTGGCAAGCACAAGGTCCCGAGTTCAATCCCCTGGTACCAAAAAAAAAAAAAGGTAGATTCTCTTTAAAAGCAGAATTCTTATGCTCGCTTTGGCAGCACATATACTAAAAGGAGAATTCTTTTTTCCTACTGGGGTGAGATGAGAACCAACATAAATTATCAAGAATAAAAATAAAAAATACTAACGGATGGGGATTTAGTTCAGTGGTTCCACCTCCTGCCTCCTAAGCACAAGATCCCGAGTTCAATCCCCGGTAACAAAAATAAAAGATAAGGCAGAAGGATCACAAATTTAAGCCCTACTTCAGCAACTCAGCAAAACCCTTACTCTACAAAATAAATAGGACTGGGAATATAGCTCAGTGCAAAAGCCCTGGGTTCAATCCCCAAGGACTGTGACTACAAATGCGCATGCATGCGCGCACACACACACACACGCGCACACACACACACACACACACACACACACAGATGAAAGGGAGGCAAAGACAAACATTCAGATCTAGGGAAGTGGCTCAGTGAGGAAGCATTTCCCAAAATACACTTAACTCGAAGTTCGATCCCTAGCACCAAAAAGAAGCAAGGAATGTTCACACTAAGAATGACTGGTAAGGCTACTAACACAATTAACTGACAAATCATTTTAATATGCTAAGAAATTGTACCTAATCCACATTTTAAAAGGATTATCTATGCCTTCCTGTGCAGGCAGGAAGTGGTGCCTAAGAGCCGGGGTGGCAGTGTCCACCTGTGAGTGGGGCAGCAGCATCAGCGGGCTCTACATCTGCTTTCACTTCTGCTAGGAAATTGGAGAGGTTTCATTATAGGGAACAAGTTGGCCTTGATTTTGTTTAAAATGACTTCTGCTCAGCACCCAGGAGATAAAATTGACATATTTTTATAATATAAGCATACTTTTTTTGTACATTGTGTTCATTCTTGAATAAAGTGAATTCAGTGTTGGCTTGTAGATATTAAAAAGAAAGTATTGATTTTGATTCAATAAATGTTTTCTTTCAAAAAAAAAAAAAGGATTATCTATACTTTTTTTAAGCCAATAAAACAGCAATTTATAAAAAACAAACCATTTGCAACCTCCAATACGACTATACAAATTTTAATATCAAGAAAATTTCCTTTAAAAATAAAGGTCAGAATTACATTGTGGAGGGCCAGGGATTTAGCTCAGTGGTTCCGACGCCTGCCTCGCAAGCCCAAGGTCCCAAGTTCAATCCCCGGTACCAAAAAAAAAAAAAAAAAATTATATTGTGCAGCTCTTTCCATTTCTCCATCCGAGGTGATCATAAGAGGGTTTCAATACTTATTTTTTGTTAGAATTTTTTCTACCTTCCCCACTACTTTCAATAGCAGACGGGGACTTGAATAGTAGTAGTTAACCTAATGTGTAAATAATTTATAGAACCAAACATATTACTATCCCCAAGGCCTGAAAATTCCTCAAAGTATGAAAATATGACAGACTGCAATGTGCCAAACTGGTGAACCATACTCAGAAGAAATTCTTAAGTACTGCTCCACCACTTTTTTTGTTTTTAAACAAATAAAATACTCCCAAACTCCAATAGCTTCCTAATACCTAAAAGATCACACACAAATTTCTCATTGTGTTATTCAAAAGCTTCTTTATAACAGTCCCAATTTACTAGTCCAAATTATTATCCACAACCTCTCATCAGAAAATATGCATATCACTAACTCATCTCCTTATTATCCATTTAAGATGTCGGCTCTTTTCCACCTGTTCTTTGTTTATACCACTCAGTATGGTATGACACTGTCCTCTTCAAATAGTTTTTCTATGCCCCTTCAACAGACAAGCATTTCTTGATCTATTCTCTGAAGGACACCAAATTCCAATTTCTTCATTAATTTGCTCAGAACTGCTTCAGTCCACACAGATCCATTGAGCTCCACAAATGCTGGCTGAAAACTGGAATTCCAGTATTGTAGCAATCTCCTGTATCTCCCACTTAGAAAGCCCTAGCGTGCTGTCTGTGTAATTATAGAACAGAACAGACTTGAACCTCCTCAGTGACACTGACAGCTTATTATTATTCTCTCTGATTTCAGTCACTCACTTACCAGAACTACAACAACTGGCAGTCTGACAGAGGTTGGAGCAAAGCTGGAACATTCCTTAGCATGAAGATGGGTAGCTGGTGGGAACACAAGAAAACACCAGTACCAATGCTGTAAATGATATATTTCTCTCCTGCTAAGAACAGCAGCAGTAGTTCATCAGCTACTTTGAAATGGGCCCCAAAAAAGGGAACGGAGGTTAATTACAAGTCCCAGAATTAGAGGGCTCACAATGGCATCTGTGTAGCTGTTAGAACTGGAAATAAAGTCACCACCACAGTATAAAATCTTCCTCAGGGAGGCTGAGGAAGGAGGATTGCAAGTGAGTCCTACCTTTGCAACTTGGTAAGACTGTTTGTTTCAAAATAAAAAATAAAAAGGCCAGGGGCTGGGGATTTAGTTCAGTGGTTCTGGTGCCTGCCTCAAAAGCGCAAGGTGCCAAGTTCAATCCCCGGTACCAAAAAAAAAAAAAAAAAAGGCCTGGGAATGTAGCTTAGTGGTAGAGGACCCTTGGATTTGATCCCCAATACCAACCAAAAAAAGTCTATGGTTTCCTCCTAATTTTCCCATATCAAGACTTTAAAGTACCGTACCAGTTTCATTACTGTCACCACACACTTAAAAGAAAATCTCTTCAACATACAGCTTAGTACTACACCTCAACTTCAAGATTTTATTTATTTTCTTTTTTTTTGGTACCTGGGATCGAACTCGGGTCCTTGCACCTGCACAGCAGGTGGTGAAACCACTGAGCTAAATCCTCGGCCCCAGGATTTTATTTCTTTATGAACCTTAAACTCCGGTCTAAAATGATCCCTTGGCCTAATCTTTCTAATGAATACTAACCACTTACATAAGGTATAATTTGCTCAAATATGCAAAGAATGAAACTGGTGAATAAGAATCCATCAAAACACATTGATTCAATAATATGAAATTCAACATATTCTTTAAAAATTAGAGGTTGAAAAAAAAATTAGAGGTTGGTTCTTAAACTTATCAAGAACTCAAATTAAGATAAAAATCCACAGAAAGAACAAAGAACTCTTAATGCTCAATGTTCACTGATCATCTTCACATTTTTTCAATTTAAAAGCTCATCCAAAGGTCTATTAGCAGCACCTACTGAGGAATCTATCTTTACAAATAACTTAATTTTTGAATAAGTAAAGACAGAAATAGGGCATAATGGGGCCAGGAATGTAGCTCAGTGGCACAGCGCCTGCCTGGCAAGCGCACGTCTCTTAAGTTCAAGTCCCAGTACCAAAAAAAAAGAAATAGGGCATAAGGAATTTCTTAGTGGGAATCAATAGAGAAAACTGTAAACTGAGAATAAGACATTGACTTCAAAAAAGAAAATATTAATTAAAATCAATATATACTTCACTAATTTCATTATCTATGCTAAATGTAACTTTACATGTTCAAATTGGATTAAATCATCAAACTTTTCCTACTTCTCAAAACTCTAAAGGAATTGGGAGAGACACTTACTCATAATTTTTCACAAGCTGGTAAAGACATAGGAGAATTCCTAGCCAACAAGCACTGTTATCAGACTGGAGATAAAAGCCAATCTTGTCCACAATGGCAGTCCAGCGGCTCGGATAATCATGCTTGATGATGTGATGAATACATGTAGTAAGCTGTACCCTGAAAGTCAAAACTAAATAGTAAGTAGGAAGCAATACAGTATCAGGGTTGGGGATGTAGCTCAGTGGTGCAATGCCTGTTAAGTAAGTGCGAGGCCCTGAGTTCGATCCCCGGTACAAAAAAAAAAAAAAAAAAAAAAATACAGTATCACCTACACAAAATTTTGCTAACACATACAATGGAAAATGGGCTGATTACAGAAAACCTAATTTCAAATAATGTGGATGTACATAAAATGCAGGTAAGTGAATACAAGTCATTCAGCAAACCTGTTCCTACTGATCTGAAAGAATCCAGCTGGGCATGGTGGCACATGCTTGTAACCCCAGTACTCTGGAGAGGCTGAGTTCAGCCAAAAGACGGCAAGTTCCAGCCCAGCCCAAGCAATTTAGCAATTCTGTCTCAAAATGTTAAAAAAAAAGGGCTGGGAATGTAGTCTGGTTGAACCCTGGGTTCCATCCCCAATACCACCAAAATAAAAATAATAGGGGCGGGAATTTAGCTCAGTGGCACCACACCCACCTTGCAAGGTCCTGAGTTCCATCCCCCATACCAAAAATAAAAATAAAAATAATAATAAATAAATGAATCTTAACAGATAAAGATATATAACAAGTTTTTTTCATTTTATCATCAAAAAACAAATTTCACTTAACATCAACTATTCTTATTTTTAAAATCTTGCAAAATCCTACAAAAATAACAGTTTCCAAGGCTGAGGAAGAGTGTAGCCCAGCGGAGGGTAGACCTTTTCTTACCTAGCATGTGAGGCCCTAGCACCTCAATAAATGCTAATATAACTACAATATAAAGTATATGAATGGCATTCCCTAGAGCAGTGGTGGTGAACCTGTGGTACATGTGCTCCAGCAGGCTGTTTGAAAGCTCTAAAACGTTTGCCATCACTGCCCTAGTTTTCTTTACCTTCTACATAATCACGGTGTATTTCACAAATATATAGTTTTTAATATTTCTGGTTTTACAAACATTAAGTTCAAATGAGTAAGAAAATGAATCAAAAAGACATTCTTCTATAACTACATTTGTTGGATTGGTTTTCTGTTGTAAAAATGACAAGCTTGTATATTCAGAAAAAATAAAAAATACACATCTGTGAACAAAACAAATCAGAAAATTACCTACAAGAATGGATAAACTAAAAAAAAAAAAAATCAATAAACTTTAAAAAGCTACATACCTGATGAGCTCAGGAGAGTGGATAATGGCTTCTACAATATTTTCTCGAATGCAATGTCGATCTTCCTCTGGTATAGTATAAGGAGATATATCCCCTGGTGCTGTTTCCCGATCAGGCCAATACTGTGTTATCATATTTTTCAAATAGATAACACCTAAAATATAATCAGTTTGACAAAGGAATGTTTACTGTGCAAATACTGTGATTGTCCCTGAAGTGTTCAAATCTCAACTATTTTTTTCAGATCACGGTTTCTAAGCCTTTCTTTTATAAAGAAAATACTACATTCAATTGTTTCAAGTTAGACAAAACACAAATTTAACACTGTTATGGCAATCACCTACAAAATCACTAAACATGTAATTTAAAACCCTGAAAAATATACTACAAAAATTAAAAGATTTTTGTACCATATTTATTCATAACTTTTTTCTTTGTTGTTGTTTATCTGAGAAAGGTCTTGATATATAACCCAGGCTGGCCTCAAACTCACAGCCATCCTCCTGCCTCAGTCTCTGAAGTGCTGGGATCACAGGCCTATACCACTTCACCCAGCCTTATGGGTTTTTTTGTTGTCTTTTTTCCATACCAGGGATTGAACTCAGGACCTTGCGCTTGCAAGGCAGGTGTGGTGTGTCATTGAGCTAAATCCTTGGCCCCCCCTAGCCTTATGATTTTTACAGGAAAGCTAAATTAACTTTATCAAAATGGTTTTATAAATAAAACGTAAAGATAAATCCATTTCATACCAACAATTTCTACAACTAATCTCACAAAGGTAATAAAAAATGTTCATTATAGAAAAATAATACTATAAAGGTTCTTACATCTAGTCTAAGTATTTCAATCACACAGCACTTAAAATTAATGTTGTTTCATGGGAGAATCTGCTGTGTTCAAAATTTGTAAATTACTCAGATGGGCGTGGTAGCACAAAGCCTATAACCCCAGCACTCCAGAGGCTCAGCAAGAGGATCGACACAAGTTTGAAGCCAGGTTGGGCTACACGTGAGTTCAAAACCAGCCTGGACTACACAGCGAGACCCTATCTCAAAAAACCAAAAAGCAAACAAATAAAAAATAATAACTCGGCCAGGGATTTAGCTCAGTGGTACTGTGCCTGCCTGGCAAGCGCAAGGTCCTAAGTTTGATTCCCGGTACCAGGAAAATAAATAATAATAATAATAAAAAATAAAAGTTTTAAGATAAACTACATCTAACAAAAAAAAGGATAACTCTCTATGACTTTAACATATGGCAGATTAATACTACTACATAATTTTGGTTTTTAGTGGGGGTTCTTTTAAGACAGGTCTTGCTATGCAATTCAGGCTGGCTTTGAATTCACTATGTACTTCAGGCTGGCCTTGAACTTGCAGCAAACCTGCCTCAGCCTGCTGAGTTCTGGGATTACAGGTGTGCTCCATCATGCATAATTTTGATCCCTTGTCTCTAAAACAGAATGAAGACCTGTGGAGCTATAGCCTAAGTATAGTGAATCCATCATAGTAAATTTCCATTTCCATCATAATGAAATAAAGCATTGGGATATACACTTATTAGTTGTTTTGAGTTTTTCATTCCAACAAAGCATGAACTGAGAATTAGGGCTGGGGATTTAGCTCAGTGGTGACACTGCCTGCCCCGCAAATGCAAGGTCCTGAGTTGGATCCCCAGTACCAAAAACAACAACAATTGAGAATTATACTGCCAGAGTTCATGATTTAGTCTGTACCCCTAGAATGCTTGAGCTCTAATGAACCAATCATCCAAACTCTAGCAAATACCATATTGCCATGTACTAGAAAGTATCATTCTATTATTCCAAGAATATAATTTTACTTATTTTTTGATTGCTTTCTTAATCACTCCATAGGCCCTAGCATAGTGACAGGTAATAGCACATGCTCAACAAATAGAAAGACTGAAATAAAGACAGTGGAAATCTATATAGCTGAAAATCTAAAAAAAATTTTCAAAGACAGTTCATGACCCTTCAGCAGGTGACATGGATTCACGATTGTGGAGCCTCAGGCAACTTAGGCTCTATCACACTCAGCTTCCGAGGATGTGCAATAATTTGAAAATTCAAATTTTATATTTTAAAATTTGACCAATTCCATAATTTTTTTTGCATGTGTGTGTCTGTGTGTGTGTGCATGCACACATCTGCTTTTGGCCATTAAACCCAGAGTCTTGCGTGCAGTTATGGTTTGGGTCCAGATGTCCCCCAAAGCCTCATGAGGTGGTTGAATCTAAAGTATTAAGGGCATGTGATTACTAAACCAGTACAATGATTTGGCACCATCCTACTCCCAGGAGTCTGAATAAAAGGGACAGAGAGACACTGTTAAACTCTCTTGTTGCTTGTTACCTTCTGGCCACCAGGAAATATTTCTCCTCTGGAAGGCCTGTCTGCCACTCCATACCACCTTGGAGCCAGCAAATTATGGACTGAAACCTCTATGAACTGTAAGCCAAATAAACCTTTCCCCCTTCAACTTTGGGTGTCTGTCAGGTATTTTATCTCAGCAACTAGAGAAAAATAACCAACACACATACTAAGTATGAGTTCTACCACTAAGCCATAGCCCCAGCTTCCATTCCATAATCGTTTCCAGTTTTGTACACATTAAAACAATTTTCTTCCTTTCTTTTTTTTTATACTGGGGATCGAACTCAGGACATTGAGCTTGCAAGGCAGACGCAGTGCCACTGAGCTAAATCCCCAGCCCTTAAAACAATTTTCTAGTACCATATAATTTATTTATCACATAATTAAGTCTCTAGAATGTGTTAAAAACTCTCCAAAATGCCAAATACTTTCAATTTCTTAGTAAAAATTTGGGATATAAAGGGTAAGCTTTTTATCTAAAAATGGGAAAATATAAATTTCAGAAGAAAAATTAAATTGACTATTTCCTATTGAATTATAAATGAAAAAAATTTACTACACAATTTGATCCAGTAAAAGTATTACATTATATTGGTGTAAAAGTGTTCCCCTATTATGCTAATTATAAAAACTTTTTAGGGCCGGGGATTTAGCTCAGTGGTGCCTTCACCTGCCTCACAAGCACAAGGTCCTGAGTTTGATCCCTGGTACCAAAAACAAAAACCTTTTCAAAAAAATCATGAATCAACTTACATTCATTCATTTCCTGAACACCTATTATCATGCCAGGCAGTATTTTAGGTTCTGGGACCTAAAAGAGGCTGAGACTAAATTCTATTTTTAGCAATTGAGAAATGTTTCATTGCACATTATCATAAATTTTTTAGCCATTAAAATATGAATTTGAGGGCCGGGGATTTAGCTTAGCGGTTTTGCCACCTGCTAGACAAACACAAGAACCCGAGTTCGATCCCCGGTACCAAAAAAAAAAAAAA
>NW_004624766.1:1515426-1531338 GCF_000247695.1 Heterocephalus glaber | reverse complement strand
ATGTACATAAAAGGAAGAAGTTATCATTATTTGCAGGTAACATGATCCTCTACATAGAAGACCCATAAAATTTCACCAAAATACCCCTAGAATTAATCACCAAATTCAGTAGTGTAGCAGGATACCAAATCAACACACAAACATCAATAGCATTCCTGTACACCAATAATGAACTCACTGAGAAAGAAATTAGGAAAACACAGTCACAGTAGCATCAAGAAAAATCACGTACATAGGAATGAACCTAACCAAGAAAGTGAAAGACCTCTACAACAAAAACTACAATACTCTGAAAAGGAGATTGCAGAGGACATCAGAAAATGGAAAGGTATCCCCTGTTCCTGCTCAGGCAGAACCAATACGGTCAAAATGGCCATACTTCCAAAACTCATATACAGATGTAATGCAATCTGAATAAAAAACCAAAAGCATTCCTCACAGAACTAGAGAAAACAATCTTAAAATTCATATGGAACCAGAAGAGACCTAGAATTTCAAAAGCAATTCCAGGCAGCAAAAGCAAAGCAGGGAGCATCACAATTTTAGACATCAAGTTATATTATAAAGCTACAGTGATGAAAATAGCACAGTACTGGCACAAAAACAGACATGTGGATCAGTGGAACAGAATAAAGGATACAGAAACAACCCCAAGCACATTCAGCTCTTTCATCTTTGACAAAGGTGCCAAAAATATACACTAGAGGAAAAATGGCCTCTTTAATAAATGGTGCTATGAAAACTGACAATTGACATCCTGAAGATTAAATCTAGGCCTATATCTCTCACCATGTAGTAAACTAAGATCCAAATGGATCAAAGATCTACATGTCAAAACAGAGACATTTAGGGCCAGGAATTTAGCTCAGTGGTTCCACTGTCTGCCTCGCAAGGGCAAGGACCTGAGTTCAATCCCTGGTACAAAAAAAAAAAAAAAAAGACTACTTCATATGGATTTTCTTTCGGGGGGCGGATAATGTTCTAACCATTGTGAAGATGATCACAAAATTGAATATACTAAAAACCATGAAATTGTATATTTTGAAAACTGTTAAATATGAAAAGAAGCACCTATTTATTAACATTCATTATGTTCAAATTCAAAACACACAAGTATAAATTTCAAAAGTCCAACTGACAATGGGGCCAGGAATTTGGCTCAATGGTGCCACGCCAACTTGGCAAGCACAAGGTCCTGAGTTCAATTCCTGTTAGGGGGCTGTTCAACTGACAAAAAAATGTGGCTTTCAGACAACTAAGCTAGACTAATAAGAAAGGAGCCGGGTATTTAGCTCAGTAGTTCCGGCAGCTGCCGAGCAAGCGCAAGGTCCCGAGTTCAATCCCTGGTACCAATAAAAAAGAATAAGAAAGGATTGGGCCAGGTATTTTGCTCAGTGGCCCCTGTGCCTGCCTGGCAAGTGCAAGGTCCTGAGTTCGATCTCTTGTACCAAAAAAAAGAGGATTTTTCTCTAAGTGGGAACAGCTCAAACAGCCATCCGAGACATCTACTTGCTCTATACAAATTTCCACCCTGCTAAAATCCCTAAGGCAGGGAGCCTTGTATTCTCCCAAAGCAGGTAAAAAAAAAATGAGCCCAGAGTAATGATGTACATCTCTAATCCTAGCTACTAAGAAAACTAAGGCAAGAGGATCGCTGGCAAAGCTAGCCAGGGCAACTTAGTGAGACCCTTTTGCAAGACTAAAAGTGCTGGCCAGGCATGGTAGTGCACGCCTGTAATCCCAGGACTTAGCAGGAGGAGGACTGACATGAGTTTAGAGCCTGGGCTACATTGTGAGTTCAAGGCTGGCCTGAACTACACACCGAGACCGACCCTGTCAATAAATAAATGAACAAAAAAATAAATAAAACAAAACAATAATCTTTGGGGGAAAAACCCACTAAAAGTGCTGGAGATGGCTAAATGTTACTAGGGATATTATCGGGTGACAGAAATGTTCTACAAGTATTATGATGGTTGTACAACTCAATCTACTACAAAAAAAAATCTGATTGTCAGAAAGGGTAGACTTTATGGTATGCAAAATACACTGCAACAAAGTTGTTTTAAAATGGGAAGCAGGCCAGGCGTGATGGTGCATGGCTGTAATCCCAGAACTTGGGAGGCTGAGGCAGGAGGTTCTCCTCAAATTCGAGACTAGCCTGAGCTACTAGTGAGCTCAAGGCGAGACTGAACTACACAGTGAGACCCTGTCTCAAAAAACAAAAAATAAGTAAATAAATAAAATGGAAGGAAAGGCCAAGTGCAGTGGAGCACTAATCCCAGCTATTCAGAAGTCTGAGGCAGGACAGCAAATTTGAGGCCTGCATGAGCAATTTAACAAGACCCTATTTCAAAACAAACAAAAAAAATTTTTTTAAGGCCGAGAATGTAGCTCAGTGACAGAGCACAGTGCAAGGTCTTGGGCTTAAATCCCCAATACCACCAAGGGGGCGGGGTGAAGGAAAGGCCACAAATGGGTATAACTATAAAACACATAAAAAAATTTAAAAAACAAACACATAACAAATAAAAGACATGCATTAACTCCTCAAATTAGAAAATAAAACATTCATTTAGGCACTGATTAATCTCTTACAGACTTCGAGCATTCATAAGTACAGCAAATTATCACATGGTTTGTTTATCTAGGTATCTGGAATCAAACTTGGGGCCTCACACTTGCCAGGCAGGCACTGTGCCACTGAGCTACATTCCTGGCTCTCACCTGTTTTTAAAAAAACTCCAACACAGAATTTTATGGTAATTTTTTAAAAATGAACTTTTTTTGGTTTTTTGAGGCAGGGTCTCTTTGTAGTTCAGGCTGGCCCTGAACTATGTAGCCCAGGCTGGCCTCAAACTCTCAGTGATCCTCCTTCCTCAGCCTCCTGAGTGCTGGGATAACAGGCATGCCCCATCACGCCTGGCTTAAAAAACTAACGTCAGAGTAACACTAGCATCAATCTTTATTATAAAACTGAATTTGGGCATTTACAGTATTCTCAACAGTTTGGCAAACATTGACATAGTCCTCAGAAGATGCTACAATAGATTTTTTTCATGTGAATCAAAGTACAAATGTAGGGGCTGGGAATTTAGCTCAGTAGTTTCACCACCTACTGCGCGAGCGGTAAGGACCCAAGAGTTCGACCCCCAGTACCTAAAACAAAAAACAAAAAACAACAAAGTACAAATGTAACTTGTGGATGCTAATAGGAATTATAGGCCCAGTCCCCTCTTCAAGCTCTGAGATTCTAGCAGTCAGGGAACCAGAGAACTGAAGCAACAAACAAGTCATTATATATCATTAATTAGGGCATACACATATAAAACTCCCAATACTACTCAAGTTTAAAAGCTACTAGGCATAAAATAAAGCCACCTTCCTAACTTTGTATTTTCTCATTTATCTATCACCTACTTGGGAGAATTTCAACATTTACCCCTAATTCCTCTCACTAAAATTCTTCAAAAGTTTTAACTTCATTTTCTATCTCCTTTAACTCCACACTCTTAGTTCTTGTAACTACCAGATACTATGAAGAAAAAAGATCACTTTAAGGTTATGTTGAAAGATAAATTATAATTGGACAAAGCAATTAAATTTCAAGTTTGATCCTAAATAATGTAAACCCGGAGAGAGAAAAAATTTTTAGGAAAAAGTAATGAGTTTATAAGAACTCGACAAGTAATGAGATTATCAGAACTCAACATGGTGTCACATTGCCTGTGATCCCAGCAATCTGGGGGACTAAGGCAGGGCAATCACAAATTTCAACCCAGCCTAGTCAACTTAGGGACACCTTGTCTATGAATTAATGAATGAATGTTGAGAATGTTGCTCAGTGGAAAGGCCTTGGGTTCCATCCAATACTAAAACAAAACAAGAACAAAATCCCACAGCCATGATGAATAGAAAAATATTATTACAACAGGTAGAAGTAACAGAACTGAAAAACCCACCACCCTCAATTTCTTTTCAATAAGCAGTTCCCAATGGAGGGAGAGAAAGGAAGGAACAAGAAAAAAAAGTGAAAACAGAAACAAAAAATGGAAACAAAGCTTTTGCATATAGGGAGGGGAGGGGGCTTAAGGGGAGGAAGGAAGGGGAAAAGAGATGGGATATACCATGTACAGGTGCAAATTACCTATGATCAATGTTATCATTATGTATGCCTGAAATGTTTTGCTATTAAAAAAAAAGCAGTTCCAGGGGCCGGGGATTTAGCTGTGATTTCACCCCCTGCTGCACAAGCGCAAGGACCTAAGTTCGATCCCCAGTACCAAAAAAAAAAAAGCAGTTCCCCTTTTGCTTACTCTTCCCCCAAACAGGCCTAACTTTATGGGAGGGGAAGCACACATAAGCACACCAACAAATTTCCCTGATCATGTTACCTTTTAGCCTACAATCTAAATCCTACCCAGGTACTAGCATTCCACTTGCTAACCCTGTAATCAGAAATTGCTTCCTCAACTCCAAAAAGTCTTCAGTTTGCTTTAATCTCTCTCAGAAATGTCAACACTCCTTTTCCTCTTCTAATAGTTAAATATTGCAAAAGTAATTCATGCTCCCTGGCAGAAAACTTATGAAATTCATATAAGAAAAAAAGAAACTAAATTAACCACATCCACCCCCCTTTCTTGCTTGAAATTCTCTTTTCCAAGTTCCTCTCATTTTATGCCTCAATCTCTTTTTTTCTTCTTTCTGAAAGTCCAAGATGGGCATGGCCCTGGGCCAGGGATGTAGCTCAGTGGCACCTGCCTGCCTTCCAAGGGCAAGGTCCTGAGTTCAATTTCCATACCAAACAAAAGTTGTAACAAAATGAGCATGGCCCAAAATTTAGCCCTCTAGTCTACCCCAAACCTCTGGTTCATACTTTTTCCTCACCATATCAACTTTCTGGCTAGGCGTGGTGCCACATGCCTGTAATTTTAGCACTCAGGGGGCTGAGCCAGTACGATTGCCATGAGTTCAAGGCCAGCCTGTGCTACATAGTGAGTCCAATGCCAACCACATAGTGACACCCTCTCAAAAAACCCAAACAACAAAAAACTTTGATATGCCTATTTATAGCAATTTAACATATAGTATTAAAAAGAACTCCATTTAGTTTATGGTAATTTAAAAAATGCCCACAGAAGAAAATCACTTTTCACTGTTGTCCTTTCTAAATTTCAGTTCTGTATTTCAGTACCTTGCTAGACTGCAGCCACCCCCACCCCCATCCCCACCCTTACAATAAGGGGGACTGGACTCAGGGCCTTCAAACTGAGCTACATCTCCAGCCCTTTAAAAAACCTTTATTTTGAAACAGAGTTTGCTAAATCACTAAATTGCCCAGGCTGGGATTACAGGATTACAGGTGTGTAACACCACACTAGGCTTTAGTATTATCTTTTAGTTTTGGGGTTTTTTTTGAGACAGGGTCTCACTATGTACTTCAGGCTGGCCTTCAACCTTCAACTCGCTATGAGTCCAGGGTGGTCTCTAACTCTCTCAGATTTGCTGGTCTCAGCCTCCCAAATTTGGGACCACAGGCCTGCACCATATTGTTGGAAGTTAGACTGGGCTCAAGGTAGTCAATGCAGAGGATGAGAACACATCTGTGGCTGGAGGCGAATCTGAAGATTAAAGTCACAAAGGCCAGATTTGCATACTTTCCTAAGGGATGAACAGAAGCTTGAGATAACTTGTACCACCCTTTTGTGATTTCCTGTATAGATAAGGCAATTTACCTCACTGGGGGCGGGGCATCCTGTCTCATCCAATAAGACTAAGACTACAAATTATGGACCAAAATTAATGATGTCATCCATATACTCTGGTTACTAAGGGGTCAATATTACCTAAGCAGCTATACTTGTAATCTTATTGGTTGATTATAGTTTTTACCCACGTTGTACTCACCCCTCAGGACTTTGCTCCCTAAAACTTCCTTTGAGAAGTGGGCTCACTGGCAACCCATTTGGGAACCCTCCTATCTCTCAGGAGCTGTTCTTATTCCACATCCCTATTCTCCAGTAAATTTTCCTACTCTTAACCTGTTGCTCCTTAGAATTCATCCTTCCACTTTGGGGGAACATGAACGCAACATATCTGACATCTATGACGTTGGGAGTTACATTTCCCTTATATCATTCCTATATCACTACCTATGCCCAGCTAAAAATAACACTGTCTTTTAACTAACAATTCCATGGACAAAAAAACAAAAAAAAACAAAAACAGATCTCGATCTAAAGATCTTATTCCTAATAAAGATAAGCAATTTCAGCACCACTGAACTTTTATAGTAACAGGAACAGTTTGCAATTACCTAGTTAAAATATTAAAAAATGTAAAAAGAATATAAGAATAAGTGTTTAAAAGATGTGAAGAAAAGAGAAAAATACTTGGATAAAATGTTAATAAAGTTTAAATACATATTAAAAAAAAAAGATATGGTGTACCAGTACCACAAAAGTTTAAGGAAAGGTCAACATAAACTAGAAAACAAGGAAATTTTTCTGGAGAAAATGGTATTTAAGATGAG
Organism: Heterocephalus glaber; assembly: GCF_000247695.1. The sequence continues at coordinate 1,524,806 of NW_004624766.1, read as the reverse complement.
CTTGAGGAAATTTAGGTTTTGGTGACACATGCCTATAGTCCCAGCACTCAGGAGGCTAAGGCAGGATCACCTCAAGTTGGAAGCCAGCCTGGGCTACCTAGTGAGCTCAAGGTCAGCCTAGAATTACGCAGCAAGACTCTGCAAAAGAAAAACAAAGGTAACACACACCTATGATCCCAGTTCTCAATAAAACACACAAAGGAAAAACTGAAGTTACAATGGATGAGAGCTTAACCGCATTTAAGCTGTGAGTGAAGGTTTGTATATAGAAAGGTTTCCACTTAAAACCAAGACATATCCTTCTCTTACAAATAAACTAGTATTTGAGTGTGTGTGTGTGTGTGTGTGTGTGTGTGTGTACCTATGCATAGGAAAGGACAGTTTTCATATCCTGAAGACCAAACAGGCTCTGGAACCTAATAATCCCTCAATTTATTTATTGAGTGAATACTGAATGACACCTGTAGACTACTTACAACTTAAAGGAAGTGACAAATCACTGTAACACAAATCTATTTTAAAACTTCAAAAATGAGTATTCTTAACATCTTTATATACCAAGTTCTTCATTCAACAAATATTAGGACCCTATTATATCAGGCACTATGCCTATAATTGGGCCAATTTTCATCTGACAATAATTCTACCTATGATGATCTCAGTGTTCTGTTGAGATGTACACTAAGCTAGCAGACTGAGATGAGACTTACAACAAACACTTTCCTAGTTTTTTTACACGTGGGCCACATAACACAACAATATAGATACCATTATTATTTTCATTCTATAGGTAACCAAATCAGGACTTGGGAGATTCTACATCTTCAGATTCAACCAAGTGCAAATAAAAAATGGAGAGGGAGGTGCTGCATCTGTACTGAACATGTACAGATTTTTGTCTTGCCATTATTTCCTAAACAATAGAGTATAACAACTATTCAAATGACATTTACACATTGTATAAAGTATGGGGAACCTGGGGATGTAACACAGTGGGATAGTTAAGTATAAGATCCTTTATTCCATTCCCAGTACTACAAAAACAAAAAGTATAGGAGAGAAGGGCCGGGAATTTAGCTCAGTAGCCCCGTGCCTGCCTCACAATCACAAGGTCCTGGGTTCAATCCTCGGTACCGGAAAAAAAAAAAAGTATAGGAGAGAAAAAGTTAGGCTATATGCAAATACCACCCCATTTTATAGGAGGTCCCTGCACAGCCTCAGGATTTTGGTAGCCTTAGGAGTCCAGAACCAATCCCCTACAGATACCTAGGAAGTACTATATAGAATTTTCATTTAAAAAAATAATAAAACCCAATATCTAAAAGGCTTTCAGTTGTATTTCCAAAACCACTTATACCTTTTAATTGTTTACACTGAAAAGCAAAGGTTACTACATGATTATTTATAATTGCGAGGTAGCAATGAGTTCCAAAATTATAACGGTGGTCCAAAAAGGAAAAAAAAGGCCATTGAAATATGTAACATACTACAAAGTAAGTCAGGAGAAAACTAAGTCAGGTGTAGCTTGAAAATATCTACCAAAACAGAGTCCATAGAGGCTGGACTTGGTGACACTCGCCTGTAATCCCAGCACTGGGGAGGCTGAGACAGGAGGATCACTGAAAGTTTGAGGCCAGCCTGAACTATATAGACTATAAGACTATAAGAACTATAAGACCTTGTCTCAAAAAAAGAAAAAAAAAAGTATTATAAAACAGTGCTATAGAGATAAACAAGTGAAAGGAGATAGGGAGTATGTGACAGTCAGGGTACTCCTCAGTGATAAGGAGGTGTTTGAACAGAGATGTAAGGAAGGAAGAGCACAAGTCAGGAAGAAAACTGTATGAAAGGAGTTTCAAGCAAATGTAATAGCTAAGGGCAAAGGTTCTGTGGCCAGGATACTGTTTTGAAATTGTCTACACCATATTTTGAAAGCATTTGATATTTTTATAATCGGTAATTTCTTAATGAAGAGATTCATTTAAATGTCACTTTTTTCTTTCACTAAATGACTCAAAATACAACTGTAGTGAAATAAGGCATATAAAATGATCACCCAATCTTCTCCAAAGCAAAGCCTCTCAAAAATAAAATGCTACTGGGGCTGGGTATTTAGCTCAGTGGTTCTGCCACCTGCCTCACAAGCACAAGGTCCTGAGTTTCCAGTACCAGGAAAAAAAAATTACTTTCTTATTTTATTATTATATTCAAGCTTCTGTAAGACTCATCTGGAACATGTTTCCTAAGTCAAGGTTCTGTTTTTTAAAAAAATCAAGGTTTTTTATCACAAAAATGTCAAAGCAAGAAGTAGGAAGGGAAGGGAGAACACTGCATTAAGATGAAGATTAGAGACAAGGCAGGCTTGGTGGTGCATGCCTGCAATCTCAGCACTTGGGAGGCTGAGGCAGGAGGATTGCTTTTGAGTTCGAGGCCAGCCAGCACTACACAGTGAGTTCAAGGCAAGCCTGAATATCAAGACCCTGTCTCAAAAAAAAAAAAAGATCAGAGACAAGCAAATGGTCTAAAAGAAAAGTTGCCTTACAAAAATTACTTTAAAAATCTAAATGTAACAACTGAAAGACATATACAAAGTGTCAACAGCTTTGACAGGCATGAGCCCAAGTTTGGATTTCCAGTACCCCCCCCCCAAATCACAGAAATAGACTAGATAATGTTTACTGATAAGAACAGCAGTGTTCACTGTTCCATAGTATTATGATTAAATAAAAAAGGTTTTGAATACTATTTTGATTAATCTTCCAAAAGCTAGTTTGTGAAGTACTTCTGTCTCTAAGATGTTAGTGTACATAACTGCATCAGCAGTCCCTGCTTGAAGAGTAAATGAATTTCAAATTTGTAGGAAGTACTGTTTTTCTGATTTTTGGAAAAGGAATCAACTTTTTCAAGTATTAATTTTAAAAATTAATAATCACAAGCAAGATTATGTACTCAAAAATTTTACTACTTTACAGCAGTCATGGTAGAAATCACTACAACTAAACTTCTAGCGGTTCTAGGCTTATACTTGCATTACCATAATATCTCATAAGCAAAGAAATATTCAATAAAATGCATGTCCATCACAGTACAAATCAAAACAAAAGGCGATCGTGTAACTTCATGGTTCAAAGTAGGAATTTGTTTCAACTCACTGCTTTACACCCAAAAGAAACCTCAGCTCCTCCCAAAGTGACTTTGAGTCTAAGAATTTGAGTATGTATGTAATCATTATTTAGAATACTGATGATCATTTACATATTAAAAATTTTTATTTTGATATAATTCTACACTTAATCATCTGAACTGTAGATGGTCTTGAAACAGGAGTTCCTTGAAGGCAAGGAAATGTATACCGTACAGAAGTATATATTGATGTTGTTCAATCTGTAGTATTCCTGCTGCTGATAAACCAATATAATTTTTGAGTATCAGCCAACAGGAGCAGGAATAACTAAATTTCTTCTTTAAACAGTAAAAAATGTACACTAAACATTACTGCCGGGGATTTAGCTCAGTGGTTCCAGCACCTGCCTCGAAAGTGCAAGGTCCCTAGTTCGATCCCCAGTACCAAAAAAACACACAAACAAACATCACTATTAAACAGGAAGATCCAGTAACACACCCCAAGTACAGTATTAATTGCAATAAAGTTAGTGACTCTAACTGCACAAGTTTAGAAACAAAGAACGATGATGAAAATAGTACAATAAAACTTTCATGTAATGTCGCTTTTGAAGGGTGATCTCCCAAACGTATGAGGAAAAACAGAAAACAACCCTCAGCAAATGCAGTACCTGAAATGACTGGAAGCTTGGCATGTTTCAAGGACTCAAGTATTTAACAATACTTCACTTGACCACCACAGCAACCCTGTGGCCTAATTTTATGAATGGGAAAAATTCAGGATCAAGAGGTTAGTAACTTCCCCAAGGTCACTCAAGAAATCAGCGGTACAGCTATACCTAGAATGGTGCACTTCACCTGACCCTTTCCACATCACCCCGCCTCCTAACCGTGGCATTATAGAAAAGCAGGGATCAGACTCGTGGGTAACCCGTACTACTCCTCCCCTCCCAGGGAGGCGCAGGCTGGCCTCTGAATGCGTTCCTTAGCAGCTTGCCGGCCAGAAGGAAGTTGTGTCCGACAGGCAGGCCACTGATCAGCCCAGCTTAGTAACAAGGCTGACAGGCGCACCCCCAGGACCAGTCTGCATTCCCAGGAGCCCTTTCAGACTTGGTGCTGGCAAGACTGGTCTCTCAAACGTCTGATACACCTCCCAGTGAGTTTCGCCCCCTCCTGGGCGCGAGGAACCAGCTGGGAAGGAGCCAAAGGGCTGACCGACGGCCACCCGAGCCGGCCATGTGTCCAGCCAGTCACGCCCGCCTCGCCCCGGCCGAGCCAGAGGCCCAGCTCAGGGCACAACGCAAGAGCAGCCTTGGCGGCAGCCACCACAACCACCACGCCAAATTCATGGCACCGCCGTCAGGTCTCCTCCCCACCCCTCCAGCTGGGCCCTCTGCGAGGCCGGACCGCGCCTCCAGCCAGGCCCGGAGTACTCGGCCTGCCATATCCCGCCCGCCCGCCGCCGCAGCCACCTGGAGCGTCCTTACTTCATTGAGCTGGCGCTCCGCGGCCTCGCGCAGGGCTGGGTCCATGGTGCCCCGCAGGGCCTCGATAATGGTGTTGGGGTCCATCGCGGCGCGGACTCGGTCAAACCCGGGGCACGGGTGCTACTGGGCCAGGAATAGCGCCACACACTGCGCACATGGACCCTCCGCACTCCGCAGCAGCAACCGGCGCGAAAGGAAAGAGAAGCGCCAAGGCCCCGGATAGAACCTCTTTGCCTCGGCGTGGAGGCGGGAGATGCTCCGGACACTTCCTGCCTGCGCGGCCGCGGAGCACCTTGGGAGATGTAGTCCTCAGACGCTGTCCGCAGCCCACGTGGCTGGCCCTCAGTCTTGTTACTCAAAAAGGAAAATCTTTCAAACGCTCCGCATAGAAAATGAAGACAATCAATTACGAAGATTTCTTATAACATGCCTAAGGAATGTATGATACAATTTGTTGCTAGTAGCTGTGTAATTCAAAAAAAGAAACTTTCAAAACAATTTGAGTTGTATTTCTAAATGGCATAAAAATATACTCTAACTTAGTACTCCCATTTATGAAACTTTATCCCAAGAAAATATTGTAACACAAACAATTAAATGAACTTTATGATGAAAGGTATTTATCACATTGCATATAATTAATTACAAAATATTGAAATTATACTGCGTATCCAAATTCTAGCTAGGACTTTTTGTAAATCACCTCTAAATGCAAAGTTAAAGCATAACCCATATTAAAATTCACTTTCTTTAAGACAGAGAATTTCAGAAAGGTTAAATAACTTGCACAAGATGACTTAGCAAGAGGCTTAAGTAGGTTTTCTTTTTCTTTTCTTTTTGTACTGGGGATCAAACTCGGGACCTTGCACTTGCGTGGGAGGCAGAACCACTGAGCTAAATCCCAGCCCTTAAGTAGGTTTTCAAAACCTATGATCTCTGTTCAAATTTTTCATTGCTCTGAAATGGCCTCTTAAGACAAATTTCCAACAATATGAAAATAGTTCAACAAATTAAAAAAATTCAGTCAATTAAATACTTCACAATCATTAGAACTTATAAATACTGCCAATCATGGTAACATTTACCTATATTTTCACCTACCCTAGAGACAGGCAGGAGAATGGCATGAGCACATTTATTATATTTACCTTGTAGCAACATGAAAGCATACAACTTTGTAACATGGACAAAGGCTGGGAAGCAAGGCTGGCAAATGAAAAGAATTGATTTTCTAGGACATAAAATTTGGGGTCCTTTTGATATAGGCAGCTAAATTAGGTAGAAATATTGCAGGCAGGCAGAAAGGACTAAACCCTCAAGAGTCACTGCAGAAGAGGAGAACACATCAAAACTGTGGCTAGTTTCCGGGTGTGGTGGGTCACACCTGTAATCCCAGCACTTGGGAGGCTGAGGCAGGAGGATCTCTATGAGTTCCAGGCCTACCAGGGCTCCATAGTGAGTTCAAGGCCAGCCTGAACTACACAGTGAGACCCTGTCTCAAAAACAAAAACAAACAAACAAAATTCTAACTGGAGGTGCATCCATTGAATGCCAGGCCTCAAAATAAAGATGAAATGCCTACATATCTCTGAGGGATAAATAAAAGCTTGAGTACCATCCTTCTGAGATCCATAAGTAAACCATTATCTCATTAAGGGTGGGCCATCTTTTCCCACCCACTAAGACTAAAACTAAGATAAAAACTAGGACTAGCCAGATGTGATGCCATGTGCCTGTAATCCTAATACTTGGGAGGCTGAGGCAGGAGGATTGCTGTGAGTTGGAGGCCAGCCTGGGCTACAAAACCCAGTTTCAAAGCTCTGTTTAAAAAAAAAAAAAAAAAAAAGACTAAGACTACTAAGACAGAAACAAGACTAAGCTACATTGTGCTGGGGATGTAGTTCAGTGGTTCCATGCCTTCCTGGCAACCACAAGGTACTGAGTTCAATCCCTGGTACTGCAAAACAAAACTATATATTATCAATCAAGGGAAAACCATGGGCTGGGGACTTAGCTCAGTGGTTCTGCCACCTGCCTCGCAAGTGCAAGGTCCGGAGTTCGATCCCCAGTACCACCAAAAAAAAAAAAAAATCAAGGTTAATGATGTCATCCATGTATGCTTGCTACCCCATTGGATCAATATTACCTAAGTGACTATACTCATAATCCTATTGGTTGATTAAGTTTTGTCCAACCTTGTACCCACCTCTTGATTTTTTTTCTGTAAAACCTCCCTTGTAAGTGGCCTCCTTGACAAATCACTTTCCAGGTCCCCTCCTGTCTCTGTCAGGAGCTGTCTCTCCCTCAATAAAACTTCCTGCTCTCAACCTCGGTTATTCCTTAGAATTCATTCTTTGATTTGGAGGAAGATGAACTGGGCACATCGAACATCTAGTAGGTATGGGAGTTACATCTATTCCTCCTATAGCACTTTTATGTTGGGCATTGTTTTAAAATTTTGTAAACTGCTAAACAGAATTATAAGCCTTCAAATCCAATTTGTTAAATGATAACTTATTTCTAGTTTACAAAAAAGTAGGAAGGCACACAGAAGTCTTTTCCTGGAGTAGTTTTGTAATATTAATACTGTACTTCTTGGGCCGGGGATTTAGCTCAGTAGTTTCACCACCTGCTGCGCAAGTGCAAGGACCCGAGTTCAATCCCTGGTACCAAAAAAATACTGTACCTCTTATTTGCCAGCTACTGTGCTTGGAAGTGTGGTACAATTATTCTTAATTTACAATGAAGAATCCAAGGCTCAGATAAGACTACTTAAGTTATGAAAAGTCATAAAAATCTTCTTGAGTGTAATTTGTAAAAGACTGTATTTGTAAAAGACTTTATTTGTAAAAGACTTTATCTTTTAATAAAAGATATATTATATCTTATAATATAACATTATAAGTCTGTTATAATCTGTATAGTAATATGAATTTCTCTCTGCCCGCTCCTCAGTCTGATGGCCTAGAAATCAAGAATGATGATTTATTCACCTTTGCATTTTCACTTCCTTCCACAAGCTTGAATGGCTAGTAGCTCAATAAATATTTTATTTATTTTAGTGAACGAATGAAGAAAAGAATGAACTAGTAAAGACTTCAAGTGGTTGGGCCAGAATTGAAAGCTTGTGCTTTGTTTTCATAAATTTTATTCTTTTCTTTTTCTAATATTAGGGTGTGAACTCAGGGTCTCATATATGCCACTGTGTTATATCCCTAACCCTTTTTCATTTTTATTTATTTTTTATTTTTTGGTACCGGGAATCGAACCTTGCGCTTGCAAGGCAGGGGGCAGCACCACTGAGCTAAGTCCCCGCTCCCCTCCTTTTTATTTTGAGACAGGGTCTCACTAAGTTGTTCACACTGGCCTCAAAATTGTGATCTTCCTGCCTTAGCCTTCTGAGTAGCTATGACTACAAGAATGTACCACTCTTCTCACCTCCACCTAGATAATTTCTAATTTAAAAATCTATAGGAGCTGGGGATTTAGCTCAGTGGTGCTGCACCTGGCTTGCAAGTGCAAGGTCCTGAGTTCAACCCCCAGTACCAACAAACAAAAAAACCAATATGTTAACATTTTGATAGTTATTAACTTTAAACATGAACTTGGGTAAGATTAACATTTAATGGTATTAAATGCTCTGATCCATGGTATATATTTATTTATAACTTAGAATTTCTCTTAGTAATGTTAGTTTTCAATACATGGACATTGCATACATTTTATTACATGTATTACTAAACATTGCATGCTTTTTATACTATTTTTGGTAATGTTTTGAATTTTCATTTTCCAACTATTAGTTGCTTATTATCTAGGGAAAGAATTTTTTTTCAGTGTTAGGTATCAAACCCAGGGCCTCTCACATGCTACTCAAGTGCTCTACCACTGAGTTAAATCTCCAGCCACACAAATTAAAACAATCAAAAACAATTAATTTGTTTTTGTGTTTGTTTGCATGGCTTCAATTTTTTTTTTTTTTTCCATGCTGAGTATTGAAATCAGTGTCTCATACATGCTGGCAAACTATCACTGAGCCAAACTCTCAGCCTGCCAATAGGTAATTTTGTGCTTTGAATCACGCAATAGCTTACTGATTTTAGTGAGTATCTCCCCCACCATGTCCCTTAGAAATTTCTATGTATATCATCATGACTTCTGCAAACAAAAGTTTTACATTTTTCATGTGCATGTGGTGGGGAGCTTGCACATACTAAGTGCACACTCTACAACTGAGCTACATCCCCCAGCCTACCTTTTTTACATTTTTTTTTTTTGGTACGGTACCAGGGATCAAACTCAGGACCTTGCACTTGTGAGGTAGGCAAGGGCACCACTGAGCTAAATCCTCAACCTTTTACATTCTTAATCATAGGTTTTTCATACATTTTTTTTTTTGTACCAGGGATCGAACTCAGGACCTTATCCTGGTGAGGCAGGTGGTGGAACCACTCATACATTCTTTTTATCAGGTTAAAATTTCCTATTATTTCCAATTTTCTTTGACTTTTAAAAAAATTATAAATAGGATGGTGAATTTTGTCAACTTAAAAAAAATTTTTCCAGTCCTGGTGATTGACTCCAAGGTCTTTACATTGAGCTACATTCTCAGCCCATTTTATTTATTTATTTAAATTTTGAGAAAAGGTCTCACCAAGTCAGTAGGTTCCCCAGGGACTTGAATTGGCAATCCTCCTTCCTCAACCCCCAGAATGCTGAGATTGTACCACCAAAGGAGGCTCAATTTGCTAATTTCTTTTTTTTTTTTTT
>NW_004624766.1:1487305-1503892 GCF_000247695.1 Heterocephalus glaber | reverse complement strand
AGAAGTAGAAATGGCAAATAAATATATGAAAAAATGTTCAGCATCACTGGTCATTCAAGAGATGCAAATTAAAACAACACTGAGGTTCCATCCCACTCCAGAAAGAATGGCTGTTATCTAGAAATTCACCAGGGCCGGGGATTTAGCTCAGTGGTGCCACTGCCTGCTTTTCAAGCCCAAAGTCCTGAGTTTGATCCCTGGTACCAAAAAGAAAAACAAAAAAACCCAAAGAAATTCACCAATAACAAATGCTGGAGGGTCTGTGAGGAAAAAGGAACTCTTCTCCACTATTGGTGAGAGTGTAGACTGGTGCAACCACTGTGGAAATCAGTGTGGAGATACCTCAAAGAACTAGGATTACAGGTTGCATTTGACCCAGCTATTCCCCTGCTGGGGATCTTCCCAAAAGAATTAAAAGCATCATTCCACAGTGATACAGGCACACCCATGTTTATAGCGGCACAGTGTGTAATAGCTAAATCTTGGAAACAGCCCAAATACCCAACAACTGAAGAATGGATAAAGAAGATATGGGGTTTTTTTATACAATGATTACTACTCTCCCATAAAGAAGAGTAAGTATGAGGACTGGGGATGTAGCTCAGGGGCTCCGTGCCTGCCTGGCAAGTGCAAGGTGCTGAGTTCAATTTCTGGTACAAAAAAAAAAAAGAAAGAAAGAGGGATGAGCTTGAGACATTTCTAGCTAAATGGATGCACCTCAAGACCAAACTCTTAAGTGAAATACATTGAACACATATGTTTAAATACCAAATTATTTCTCTGGTCTGAGGAACTGAAAGTGGAAATAAGGACTAAAAATGTATAATGGATATTAGGAAATGGGAAGAAAATGTTCAAATGAGAAGAACAAAGGATAGGGAAGGGGGAAAGGAAAGATGGGACAAGAAAAACATAGAAGATAGAAAAAGAAAATGGAAACAAAGCTTTTGTATATAAGGAGGGGAAGAGGGATTGAAGGGGGGGAATGGAAAAAAATGAAGGAAGAGTTCAATCCCCAGTATCAAAAAAATAAAAAGAAATCTAACTTTGGCCAGGGATTTAGCTCAGTGGTTTTGCCACCTGCTGCACAAGCGCAAGGACCCAAGTTCGATCCTCAGTACCAAAAAAAAGAAGCAAGATACACCATGTACAGGTACAAATTCCCTATGATGGATGTTATCATTATGTATATTTAAAATGTACCAATAAATGTTTTGCTTTTAAAAAAAGCTATATTCTATTATATCATCCAAATATTCACTAGCAACAAACCTAGGGACCCTGTCTCTGTAGCTGCATACAATAGTTATCAAAATTTAGTTGGATGTTTGAGAACATCTTGAGTACCTAGCACAATGTCTGGCACCTAGTAGCCATTTAATAAATACAAGTTGGATTGATGAATGAATAGCAGCAACTGAAAATAGTTCCTAGGATAGAACAATGAAAGAGCAAAATTCTAGTGTTTGTTCTCATTACCTGTGCTGCCCAGTGCGCATATGTTGTTTCTCCTCTGCGATGCATGTTTGTCATCCCAACCATGGAGCCAGCCAATTATGGACTGAAACCTCTACGAACTGATTGTTTTGTCATCAGGAATGAATATTCTTAATACTGACCAAGAAAAATGAAGAAGGAAGAAAGGAAGAGGAGGAGGAAGAGGAGGAAGATGAGAAAATATTTTGCCAGTGAGGAATTGAAAATGGCTTTTTAAATATTCTATTGAGTTAAACTTTTTAAAATGATGTTTAATATTATATGTAGTATGAGATCATTGACTCAATATATAACTAGAAAAGAATTTCACAATAAAAAATAAAAACAATAACAAAATAGAAAATAATTCTAGTGTTTGTTACATTAGAACTGGACCTAGGACTCAGATTAGTTTTCAGTTTTGTTTTGTTTTTTTCCTTTTTGGTACTAGGGATCGAACTTGGGTCCTTGTACTTGCGCAGCAGGTGGCGAAACCAGAGCTAAATCCCAGGCCCTAGTTTTCAGTTTGAAGGGCTGTCAAGCAGACTGTCTCCAAGGCGAGCACTTAGGCCATATCCAAACAAAGCAACAAAAAAGAAGCAAATATGTACATGGTGACAAAGTAGTGTCAAAGAGCTTAGGAGAAAAAGGAATAGCTTCTTGACCTTCTTTTTCTTCCATGTTCAGTCCCACTGCCCTAGGCAGGTCCAAGTTTCTAAATATAAAACTTTGTTCAAAAGATCTTGTGACATTACATCTATTTTCAGCTTTATCCATTTTCTCTTTATGAAATCACTGATCAGATTAAGAAGGACTTACACTTTGAGTTGATTTTCAAATGGTGGGGAGAGTTTACAAGGAGCTGTTTTTATCATTTCAGCCTTGAGAGCCATAGCAGATGTGCCTGACATTACTCAATACAGAGCCATTGTTTTCTTCAACAGCAAAAAGATAATAATATTGATTATAAGTAAATTTTTTTCAGTACTGAAGATTGAACCCAGGGTCTCTCACATGCTAGGCAAGAACTCTACCACTAAGCTACATCCTCAACCCAGTAAACACCCCCTCCCCCACTGGATTAAGGACAATTTATTCTTTTTATGTACAGAAAACTCCAAAGAACATTTTGGTCAGTTTAGGAGCAAGTTCTTTAGCCTTTCCCTTTCCCAGCTTGGTAATGCGAGCTACAGATTTTGGACCCAGGATGTTGTCTTCCCAGTGACAGGGATCTCATCATATCTGTCATTGTCATAGGTCCTGATAGCTTCCACCAGCTCAGCCGAGTCCCTTTGTCTTCCAAGTTAAATTGTACGAAGGCAACAGTGGTACATATCTTCCTGTGGCATAGATGCCCCAGCCTGGCCTTCCCCTGATGATATAGTAAGGGACCCCTGTCTTGCGACTCAGGGCAGGCTGGAATACATCCAGCTCAGTGGGGTCCGAGTCATGTGCTATCACTGCTAACAGCCTTCTTGTTCTCCACCAGGGTGGTGATAGTGTTAACATCTGCTCTGAAGACTGGTAGTCTCTTAGTAGGGATGATCCTTTGTCAGTAGCTTTCTTCTCAGCCTGGGCCAACAGCCTCTGTTTGTTCTCTTGGGTGTCTGATCTGTACTTGTGTGCAAGCTTAAAGCAGTTAGGTGGCTGTTTGGCAGTCCAAGGCCTGGGTATACTGGTTAAGTGCAGGAGACATCTTTAGCTGCTTACATAGGGTAGCCCTCTGCCATGGCAGTCAGATGTAGCAGAGGCATTTGACAAAGCAGGTGAGGTCCTTCTTGGGCTGGATGTCCTGTCCAATGCCAAATTTCCTTGGCCTTTTCTCACACAGGGGATTCATCACCTTCTTGGCCTCCTACTTCTGCACAACAGAAGGGACCAGAGCCAAGTTCTTCTCCTTGGCCTTCTTCCCTTCCGGCATCTTGGGTGACTGGCAGAGAAAGCAAAAGGAATTGTTTCCCCAGTAAACAGTTTTTGAGTACCAGCTATATTCTTAACCCTCACAAATAGGATCTTACTGAATTCTTGCAAAAATATATGCAGTATTACTGTTATCCCCATTATTCGGATGGTGAAATTGAAACTGAAAGTTTAAAACATTTTCATTAAGTTGCCCAGTGCTCAACAATAGCACTTGGATATCAACTTGCTCCAGGAAAATCCAAATGTGTTTCACATACAACTTTCAATCTCATTTCTGTCAGAACCCTGGAAACGTCTAGTCTTCTTAAGTTTTTAGGTGTGTGTCACAATCAGTTACAGTATGGAAGAAAGGTTATTATCTTCAGGTGAGATAGAATATCAAAAGAGAAATGATGCCAATTCTTTTTTTTTTTTGGTACCGGGGATCAAAATCGGGTCCTTGCGCTTACCGGGCAGGCGGCAGAACCACTGAGCTAAATCCCTGGCCCGTAAATCTTGAAAAATAAATTTTTCTGAGGTGCAATGGTTGAGAGCCACTTTTCCTCATAGGGTTCTGCCATTTTGCCAAATCAGAATGGTCACTGATGGAGTACACATCCTGACAATGAGAAAAAAAGGGGAAGAGCAAATTTTTTTTTTCAGAAAACAAAGAGAAAGAGGAGGAGGAGGTAGAGAAGGGTCCAGGCCATTAGCAATCTACAAACACAATAGGAGAATAACTTAGTAGTTCATTTTATGTGGTGAGAACAGTGCAGTTATTTAAAACAAGGCTTTTGGGGCCAGGGATTTAGCTCAGTGGTTCCGCCGCCTGCCTCGGTCCCGAGTTCGATCCCTGGTACCAAAAAAAAAAAAAAAAAAAAAAAAGGAGTATTTGTCGCTTGGAGCCACATCAGGATTTTAAAGTTCACAGACCTCGACCCCAGGGCGCGATCGCGGAAACCCTTCGCCTGACCGGGGCCCAGGCAGGGCGGGAAGGAATCGGACCGCCCAGACGCGGCGGCGCGCAGTCCCGGAGCGCGCCCGTCTCTCCCTCTCCGCCCGCGTTGCTCGAGGGCATCTGGGTCGCCGGCGCTGACTCAGCTCTTCCGGGCCCCGCCGTCACTGGCAGTTCCGGGCTGCCTGAGGGTGCGGACGCAGGGTGTGAGAGCTGAGGAATGCAGGAGCCGCCACGTCCTGCGCCCTCCGCGCCCCCGCGGTGATTTGGCTGCTTCCGGTACAGGGTCCGCGAGGTTCGGCCGCCGCCCGCCTGCCCCCTACTCCCTCTCAGGCTGGGGACCTGAGACTGCGGAGCTCCGGTGCTGAGGCTCTGCGAGGCTCCTTGCGACATCGAGGAGCTGAGGCCTCAGGATGAGGAAACATCCCTCACCCCACAGTGGGGAGAGTCCTCAGTCCCGGACTCACCGAGACCTTCACAGCCCTGGCCTTCAGAGCTACCCTGGAAGCTCAGCACTGCCCTCGCTGTCATGTGACCCCAGAGGGTCACTTCATGTGGCTGAATCTCACTTTGCACATACGGGTAACAGGGTTGATTATATGCCCATCATGGTTATGCTGGCAGACCCTGCCACACAGCAGCAACTCAAGGAATCTCAGCTTTTTTTACTCTTTCCAAGTGCCTTTGGAAAGTATGGCCAGTGCAACCATCTTGGACTCAGGTCTGAACACTTCACTGACGACTTCCTAACTAGTTTTACTCCTCCCATCCAACCCTCTCATAGTAATCCGATATTCTGTTTGGCATAGTAAGCCCTTCAAGCCATTCCTATGCAGGAGAAACTTTAATATCCTGTTATGTTTGGTTTGAATGGAAAATCATTTTTCTGGTATTTAAAGCACTGCATCATAGTCTGCTCATCCAAATACCCATTCCTCCCATAATATGCTGCTGTGCACCCTACATGGTATGGGGGAGAGTCCTGCCCTCCAGGAGCTCTAATGGGGAAGAGAAAAACATGTTCTCACATAATTATATTATGTAATCAGTGTTCTGCTCAAGAGGGAGAGACTCAGTGAACAGATGGGGAGAGAAAAAGGTTTCCCAGAGGAAGTGGCACTGGGAGGGGACTTAATGGATGAGGAGAAATTTGGTAGCACTGAAAGGCTGTCAAATTTCTATCAGTGTCCTACTTTATGTAGGACCTGACAATCATCATTGTGCTCTGCCACGTTGCTGTTAAAGATCCGTGAGACATGTGGTCCCACCCCTTGATGATCTTGAGTCCAGAAATACTACGGGGAATAAAAATTTGTGGGTGTTTTTGAATAAGGAAAAGACTTTATTCATCATGCACAATTTCAGTAAGATAACAATTGTGACAAATCTACACAGCTCTAAAAGGTCTTGAGCATACTATTAATTAGATGACAACAGGTCTTTCTCATTGAAAAACCTTTAAATGGTTGTTCAAGAGAGGAAGAACACAATGAGGCAGGATCCCCAAAGCAGAGACATCACGGGTCCTAGGGGTGCAGGGCACAGTCCCAGCGTCCAAGTCCACAGGGACAGTACAAAGGTCCCCACTGCAGTTTGCCAGGCTCCTCTCAGGACATCTGTGGAAGGACCTTGTGCTGAGAAGCATCCCAAAGGTTAGGGTTCCTTTCCTCTTCAGGCTATATGCCTGGGTCTTCAGCAGCTTCCTGGGGTGACCCAGGATGCAGCAGATGCTCTGGGCCTGGCCTCATCCACCTCCCCTGACGACAGCATGATTGGGTTAGTTGGGGCGTGCTGACCATAGCATTTGCATCGCCTTGAGGTGACTGGAGCTCCTTTGTGGTGTGGGCCATCTGGTCCGTGGGTCTCAACAGCATTTTTGTCCCCTGGCTACTCTGGGAATACGGCTCCATCTTTGGTATAAACACTGGGGAGTAGTTGGCTTTCATGGGAGTGGACCTCTCCACAGCTCTGGCAGGAATGGTGGCACAGTGCCTCGAAATTACCGAGTGCCCAGGCCCAAACTTGTTCTGGGTTCAGGCCTGGTGGCATGTGGGGCTCCAGATGCACCCACCCTGGGCTCAGCTCTTTCAAGGCAGGTGGATAGCACCATAGCTTCAGCTTCCCCACCAGGCCAATGAAAAAGGGCAACTGAGTCTGCTACTGACTGTGCCTTCTCACAGTATTGGGGCTTGAGCCCAAATTCAAGGGTGGGGTTGGGGGTGGAGATTAACACTCATTTGTGTCCCAGGTTGGTTCCGGGACTTGGGATCAAAGCAAAAACTGAATTCTTTAGGATAGGCCTTTGAAACTCGGGTTTTGATGGATTCATGGAAGGGAAGGGTGGGGTGGGTTAGGGACAAAAACCCTGTTTAGTGGCAGCTTTCCTTCACTACAGAAAGTCTTTTAGATCTGCCTAGAAAATCTAAAACTGAATTTTAAAAATTCCTTTGAACTTTAAAAAAATTTTATTTATTTTGAGTTGCAGTCTTGCTATGTTGCACAGGCTAGCCTAGAATTTCTGGGCTCAGGCAATCCTTCTGCCTCAGCCTCTCAAGTAGCTAGGACTATAGGTGAGTGCCACCATGCCCAGCTAACATATTTTACTTTTAATATCAGAAGATGTTTTTCTTCCCTTAAACTTACTACCTGGGGTTGGAGCAGATGAAATAAAATGGGACCTCTTATTCACTAGAGTTTTACAAGAAAGGAGACATAATCTACTTTTTTATTCATCTATGAAAATTATACATATTAATCAATAAACACTGATTATTTATGTGAACCAAAATTATGATTTAACTATAGTACTTTGGGGGATTAGGGAAGGAGAAGTGGCGATGGATATGTGGTGGATTTGTAAGACTGCTATATCCTCATCTACTGAAACAGGAAGGCATCAGGTCATGTTTAACACAGATACATCAGGAAATGGCATAAGCAATTATTTTAATATAAGGAGGTAAATACCCAAGCAACAATGAAAAAAGTGAGAAATAGTTGCCCTTCGGCTATGAAGATGAACAAGACAGAAAACTGTTTTCGTATGCATTTTTTTTTTCTTGTACTGAAGATGGAACCCAGGAGTGCTGCATCATGGAGCTACATTCCCAGCTCTTCTTTGAAAAAAAAAACAAGAAGCTCTTCTTTATTTCTCATTCTGAGATAGGGTCTCACTAAGTCACCAAATTGTCCCACTGGACTGGAAATGGTAATACTCCTGCCTCAGTTTACCAGAGTGCTAGGATTACAGGTGTGTACACCTGGCTTCACTATACATTTTAAAGTGCGATTAAAATATATTTTTAACTTCATGATTTTTTGTTTGTTTATTTGTTTGAGACAGGTTGCTATGTAGCCCAGGCTGGCCTCAAACTCTCAGTGATCCTCTTGCCTCAGCCTCCTGAGTGCTGGGATTACAGGTGGGCACCATGTCCAGCTAACTTCATGCATTTCTGTGTTGGTAAAAATAAAACCATACAAATCTGTTTCCCAGTAATTTCATTTCTATAAATGTATCCTATAATTCCAGATGTGGGTAAATATTTCTATACAATATTCATTGCAGAATTACTTAGAAGTAAAAAAAACTGGCAAGAATGTGTTTAACAATGCAATAATTAAAAAAATTGTCATGCACCCACATCATGATCTTTTACTTATTAATTTTTTTTTTTTTTGGTACTGGGAATCAAACTCAGGGACTCGAGCTTGCCAGGCAGACTCTGTGCTGCTGAGTTACACGCCAAACCCTCACATTGTGATCTTAAAAATGACATTTTATAGAATTATTTAATTTCATAGATGGGACAGGAGGGAGGGGAGATGAAGGGGAAGTAAAAAGGGTCAAGATGTAATATGTATGTGTAATAATTCCCCACAATGAATGTATTTATTATGTATAGCAAACATATAGTACTAATTAAAAGGGGGAAATTTTTGTTTTGTTTTGTTTTCCCAGACAATGGCTTGTTGTGTAGTTCAGGGCTGGCCTTGAACTCATTGTGTGGCCCACACTGACCTTTAATTCACTGCGATCTGATCCTCCTGCCTCAGCCTCCCAAGTGCTGGGATTATAGGCATATGCCAGTATACTCTGCTCAAAAGGGGAGAAAATTTAAAAGTAAAAAATAGAATAAATAAAATTAATGAAAAAACCCATAATACAAAAGTAAATAGACTAGAAGGAAATGCATCAGAGTTCATGATGTTTATCTCTGGGAATCAGGATTATAAAGTCAAGAATTTGCAAACCAGGTGTATTGGGGCACATTTGTAGTCCCAGCACTTGGGAGCCAGAGGTAGTAGGATTGCAGTGAGTTCGAGGTCAGTGTGGGCTACACAGTGAGTGCAAGGCCAGCTTGAACTATATAGTGAGACCCTGTCTCAAAGGGAAAAAAAAAAAGAATTTGGTAGTGGGTTTTCTAGGAAGCAGATGCTGAGTTGGAGTTAAGAAGGCAAAAAGTTGGGGAATAACACCTATGAAGGGAAAGGAGAGGAAGTGGATTGGACAGATGGAGTATCAGAATCCAGACTTTCTGTGGTCCCATGGGGATCTCTGGAGCCAGGGTTGCCTGTTGGAGGCCTCCTGTGATACCTTCGGACCACTCCTTTGCACAGTCACTGGCTGAGGCTACTCCACAAGAGACCTCGAAGTGAACAGCTGGAGGCTAAGAGCTGGCCTCACTCCTTTCTTGAATGGGAATCTGACTGTACATCTCTTTGTCAGCAACAGAGACAGATTGTTTTTTTTTTTTTGGTGGCAGGGTCTGGCTTTTGGTGGCTGGGCCTGAACTCACTACATAGCCCAGGCTGACTTCAAACTCACAGTGATCCATCTGCCTCAGTCTCCTGAGTGCTGAGATCACAGGTGTGTACCACCACACTTGGCTCTCAATTTTTTCTTTTTTTCTTTTTCTTTTGGTACCAGGGATCGAACTCAGGTCCTTCCGCTTGTGAGGCAGATGGCGGAACCACTGAGCTAAATCCCCGGCCTTTGGCTCTCAATTTTTAAAATAGGGTCAAACTAAATTGCCCAGGCTAGCCTCAAACTTGTGATCCTCCTGCCTCAGCCTCCTGAGTGCTGAGATTACAGGTGTTCATCAGCACTCCTGGCAGAGGCTCAGGCTATTAATTAACATGCTTAGTATACATAATTAGGAAACAGGAGATTTTAGATTCAAGTAGCACTCTGATGTGCTTCTAAGCTTGTGTTTTGTTGTATTATACTACTACATTTCCTAAAGGGTAGTTGAATGAGTGAAATAATACACTTTTTTTTTTTCCTTTGTGGTGATCAGAATAGGACCCAGAGCCATGGACATGCAGGCTCTCTACCACTGAACTACATCCCCTACGCCTAGAATAAATTTTTTAGCTTATCTTTTTAACTTGCTTTTCTTTGGTACCTTTCTTCCCTAGAGGCTAACCCAGCTGGAAAAGCAGAAGGAAATACTGGCCATTCATTCTTGCCAGCTGTGTGAGCTGCAAGTGATAGAAGTCCAACTCAGATTGACTTACACAATACCAGTAAACATGTGGATTAATGAACCAGGGAGTCCACTGGCAGAGTGCTAGCTTTAGGATCGGATCAATGTCACAACAAATTTGTCTCTCTCTTTCAGTTTTTCTTTCCTCCAAGGTGACTTCATTCCCAGGCAGGCCCTCCCTATGTGATGACAGAGATGGACACCAGCAGCTCCAGGGTGCATTCTACCAACTTAGTAACCCCAGTGGTAAGTGCCTCTTTCCTAATAGCTCCAGTCAGATTCCTCAGAAAACCTGTCATTGGTCCAGCTTGAGTCATGAGCAAATGCCTGACATAATCATTGTGTCTGAGGAGTGTGATGTTATTCTTTTTTTTTTTTTTTGGTACCGGGGATCAAACTCGGGGCCTTGCGCTTGCGAAGCAGGTGTCGGAACCACTGAGCTAAATCCCCAGCCCGGTGTTATTCTGATTGGCCAAGTCTAAAGCTGAGGCTTTTGTCAACCCTACCAAAACTCCATGGACTGAAATACAGAAGGAACATTATGGTGTCAGACTAGAAGAAGGAACTCTATGTGGGCAAAATGGGTGTCTCTTACATATGCTTTCACTGAATGGGACTCCAGACTCAACAGTCTTAATCCAGGCTGACTGGGACTGAATGAATTCTGCCCAGGTCTGCATGATCTGTCGCTGGTGAATACTGTCCTCCAAGGGCTCATTACACAAGGCTGTGCCTTTTCTAGTTTGGTCCCAAGGGTTGCATTGTTCTTATTTTTAACAAGCTCAATATATTTTTTACACTTTGCTTGAAAGAAAATTTCAATATTTTACAGTCTTTCGGTAGGTATTACATACACTGCACTTTATGAAATCTAAAAGGTATTGAAACAAATTTTTTCCCAACATTTTGGTATAACAAAACAATGTTTCTCCAAATACTTGTGCTATCTAAATGATCTGTTTGCTCTGATAACTACTAATCCCAAAAACTGACTCAATGCAATAATTAGAAAAATTATCTAACACCATGCATGAGTTTAATTCATTTTTTAATATCCTATCCTAGAAACATTCTACAAATCTTATGATTTAAAAAATTAAGTCTCTGTTCTGATTTTTAAAAGATATCTTTTTTTGACAATATCCATAATATTGACAAGTACATGTTAAGGCTAGTATCATCTCCTTTTGTGAACATTTTTTTGGTTTTTGATGATGTTGTTTTTTAAGAAAGATAGTAAAAGACAGACTCCTTCAGGGCTTTGAACTGTACCTACAGAAAATGAATGCAGTGAACATAATATTCAGTCCCACAGTCAGGAGCAGTGGCTCCTTCCCATTCCACAAGATACTGCACCTTTCCATCAAGTGTCACCCACCAAGCCAAAACTCGGTACTTTTCTCCACATGCTATTCTACCTGCAGCACCAAAATAACTAGTAATGGGGTTTTTAAGATAATTGAATTGTAACTCTTGATCTGCTAAGTTATTCAGGATCTCTGTGTTGAGTTCTTCAAATTGATAATCTTCTTGGCCTTCATAATCTTTTACAATTTCTGAGTTCTGAGTCTGGAATGCTCTTCTTGGAAGACGACCTCTTCTTCTACGCAAATGTGGTATTGCAGCAGGCCAAGATCTACCTGTGTGAGTTCTTTTCCTGGAGTCAGATAAGTGATAATGCGTGGAAATACTAGACGGGGTAGTTTCTTTTGTACTGGAAGTACCCCTGAAATCCATATCTGAGGTATTGGATGAATGTGCAGTTCCCTCAGTTATCCCTATAGAACAAGGTAAATCCAAGGCAGGATTCTCAGAAACTGGTTCCTTATCCAAAGGTGGCTCAGCAGTTTTTTGTATCATTTTTCTCGTATATGGGCCAGGAGGATGACCTACAAATTTTTTCTTTCCTTTTTTTTTCTATTCCATTGCTTATTTCTCTTGGATCAGATATAGGTTTGGATGCCTTTCTGCCTTTAATTTTAAATTCATGGGATGTTCCTTCAGGTTCTTTCTCTGCTTTGAAAGACACATTTGGTGGCACAGGAGGGACATAAATTCTCAACCCAAACAAATGCTTCTTCTTCTTTATTTCCTTCCCAGACATAAACATGGTCTTGTAATCATTTAATGCCTCCAGAACATGCTCATATCTTTCAGATTTTGGTGTGTCTGCCAGCTCTCCAGGGTGCAATCTATTGCAGTTTTCATTAATATATGTCATAAGCTCAAGTTCAGAATCAAAATATTTCTTCTTGTGAATAACACTTAGGTTGTAAAGGTAAAGGTGTGCTATCTACCACTGTAATAGTAGATGTTTGAGGTATTCTGGTCCAGAACTGCAGACAGAGCAAATAAATGTATAAAATCTATCTCCAAATAGCACTGGCTTTTGAAGGCATTGCACACAAGCTTCATGAAACCACTGCTTACATTTGCAGCACTGTAGTATCTTTATATACCAGTCTCCAGGGCCTCCACAATAGCAGTAACACTGCTGGACATTGGTTTTATGACCTGCATCCCATTCAAGGTCTGCCATGCTGTAGGGTAATGTCTGCTTCATGACTTGCAATGCTTTGGCATTTGGTCCTTTCTTAAGTGCACCACCCCTCTTTGTTGTTGTTGCAAAAACACACGGTCAACAGAGCCATTTTTCATCTGAATCAATCACACTGGAATCAATGTGAGGTGTATGACACAATTGATGATACCCTTGGCCACACTTATCACATACAACCATTTCATTAGGAGCTTCTGAATACTCTTCTTGACATATTGTACAGACCATTTCCCCACTTCCAGTGGCTCCCAGATGTGCCAGAATCCATGTTCTCTCCACCACGAGATGTTTCCTTTCATCAATACTATGTAATATTTCTTCTATCAAAAGAATTTCACAGTTTTCAAAATTACAACTTCTAATAGCTGCATAATATTCCATCTGCCTGTTTGAATGTCCTTCCAGAGAACCCAGGATTTAGAACTGTCTTCAAATATGATGAAGCAGCTCTGTTTCAATATGTTTATCTTTTTGATAGTTCCAAGATAAAACAAGCCCTCTGACCATCTAGCTAGGACATCCTGACCCTCTTCAAATTTACATGCTGGCTTTTTGGCTTTATGTCCATCCTGTAAAGACAGCTTGGTCAAGGACGTTGGGGTCTTTTGGTTTCGATGTAAAGGAGACCGCTTGTGGACCAGTGAATTACCTGCCCCTGTAGAGTCTCTCATTCGGTCACTTCAGTGGTGCCAACCGCTTCATTCAGGAAAAAATACCCAGTCAGGTCCCCGTGGGCGCTTTCCCTGCGACTCTGAGCACTTACTGGGCACCTGACCCACCGAGAATCCCGCACATACGCACGCACAAACTGAGGTCCTTGGGGACGAGGGTTAGGGGTAGAGTGAACGTTCTTACACCGGCCTCAAACACAGCCCACTTCTCTACAGCCCTTCTCCATTTTGGTTTCCCGAGGACTGCCGGTGCATTCTGGGAGCACGGAGAGACTCCAGGGCCGAATCGGGTTGCATTGTTCTTGAGAGCAGTTTTATAATAAAACATTCTATTGGTGGGAAATGATCTGACTTGAGTCTTACAGTGGCCTAGAGTTGATGAAGAGGAAGAGACCGATATCTGGTACCATGAGGGAACACAGCATCGTCTCAATAATACTGGGCAGGCTAAACCTGCCACTGGGAAGGCTCAGTGACAAATAGCAACCAGTCGTATAGGCAGGTAGTTGGCACCTGGGGGTAAACAGAAAGCAAGATATATGTATTATCTTAATGGGAGGCAGAAAGTGTTGAAACAGGAGATACCCATCAAGATTTCAGGCACAGTCCAGTGTGGTGGCATTTGCTGTAATCCCAGCACTTTGGGAGCATGAGGCAGGAGGATTGCAAATTTAAGTCCACCCTGGGTAACTTAATGACTTAGGAAGAACTTGTCTCTTTTTTGAAAAAAGAGTAAGAAGGGCTAGAGATGTAGCTCAATCTGAAGGCCCTGGGTTCAAGCCCCAGTATCACCAAAAGTAAAAAACAAGGGCCAGGGATTTAGCTCAGTGGTTCCGCCGCCTGCTTTGCAAGCATAAGGACCCGAGTTTGATCCCCGGTACCAAAAACGAAAACAAAAAACAAACAAACAAAACAACAGGGCCAGGGATTTGGCTCAGTGGTTTCGCCGCCTGCTGCGCAAGCTCAAGAACCCGAGTTCGATCCCCGGTACAAAAAAAAAAAAAAAAAAAAAAAAAACCACCAAACAAAAAACCAACAACAACAGCAACAAAAAAACCCCCCAAAACTAATAAATAAATAAATAAATAATAAGAAATAAAAAACATTTCAGACACAAATCTGACCAGCAGGTACCAAAATTCTAGCCACCAAGCTAAAGTTCAGGGGTGTTCCCGTCCCCAGGAATGGGGAGAATTGGAAGGAGCAGGCCGGCCCCCATCATGGGAGATCAGGACACTAGGAAGGCTATCAGGATTGGGTATTGGGCACTAGGCTGAAATGCATACACTGGGTCTGGAGTCCAAGGCAGGACTGGGTCTCAAGAATGAGTCTGAAGGTCACTCAACTGATAGAATTAGGACATAAGTTCACATTATCTACACCACTGATAGAAAACTCCAATGAGAGAACTGAGGTGCCGTAAATTCCCTTGGCTGCTGTACAGGATTACATCCAGTGACTAGATCAAGCCTGCAGGTGGGCTGGGGATTTAGCTCAGTGGTTCCGCCATCTGCCCCAAAAGTGCAAGGACCTGAGTTTGATCCCCAGTACCAAAAAAAAAGACTAGAAAGAAAAGAAAACTGGGATAGAATAAATTCGATCAGAACAGTGTGTTAAATGAGATTTTCCTCTTTGCTTAGCTTTGGAGCTTAGAACAATAGGTTCAAGTACCCCCATACTGTAAAGAGACCTATCTGGTCATTTCTGCAGGACTTGCTCAAAGCATAGACCCCTACATCAGGTCTGGAGCCTGCCCATCACCCACTTTTGGCTGAGAAAAGAAAATAAAGATGAGGAGCTGGGTTGGTGGCAGGCATATGCCTGTAATCCCAGCATTTGGGAAGCTGAGGCAGGAGGATTGCAAGTTCAAGACTAGCCTGGCTCTGTCTCAAAAATCAAACAGTAGCAAGAAAGAAAAAGAAAGCAGAAATTTGAAAAGTGAGGGTTTCTTTGAAGAGAACTGTTAGAGTGTTGTGGTTTTCTCACTTCCCTGGGTTAGGGGAAGGTGGTTGTGCTGAGCAGAAGTGCTCTGTGCTGAGTGGAAACTAGGGCAGACTAGAGAGAGAATTCTTGGGACAACTCAGGGACAAACTGGGTCCCTGATTGTGGGGTAGGGAGACTGATGTCTGAGGTAAGAAACTGACTAGAGAACAGCAGAGATAGTAGGTTAAGAGGCTGGGAAGAAGTCAGGTGTGGTGCTGCATGCTTGTAATCCCAGCAGTCAAGAGGCTGAGGCAGGAGGATCACCTAGGGTTCCAGGTTAGCCTGGGCTACATAGCGAGAGCCTGTCTTAAAAAAAAAAGAAGCTAGGAAGAGGCGATCTATGGAGTGAGTCTAAAAGGTAGCAGTGGTAGTAAGGATAAAATTGATATGCACACCCAAGTTTATAGCAGCATAATTTGTAATAGCTAAACTTGGAAACAGCCCAAATGCCCATCAACTGATGAGTGGATAAAGATGTGGGGTTTTTTATACAATGAAGTACTACTCTGCCACAGAGATGGATGAGTTTGAGACATTTCTAGGTAAATGGATGCACCTTGAGACCATACTCTTAAGCGAAATAAATCGAACACACATGTCTAAATACCGCATTGTTTCTCTGGCCCGAGAAACCGAAACTGGAAATAAAGGATTGGAATGTATAATTGATATTGGGAAATGGGAAGTAAATGTTCAAATGAGAAGGGGAACAAGGGAGGGGAGAGGGGGAAAGGAAGGAAGGGACAGGAAAAAAGTGAAAATAGGAGGAAAAAAAGGAAACAAAGCTTTTAGTACATAAAGAGGGGAAGGGGAGTCAAAGGAGGAGGGGAATGGGAAAAAAAAGAAGATACATTTATGTACAGGTGCAAATTCCCTATGATGAACGTTATCATTATGTATATCTAAAATGTGCCAATAAATGTTTTGCTTCCAAAAAAAAAATCAATACTACACTGTAAAAAAAAAATGGTTCCTTCTTTTGGTAAAAGCCTGAGCTCTCTTTTTCTCTCTACTACAAACAAGCTGTGCTAGTTTGGAAGCCATTTGATCTCTCTTGTCTGTTTCCTCATCTACAAAAGGAAAAATTAGCTGAGCTCAGTGACACACACCTGTAATCCCAGCTGCTTGGGAGGCTGAGGCAGGAGGATCACAAGTTTCAGGGTAGCCTGGGCAACTGAGTTTGACCCTATTTTAAGTAAAATATGAGAGCCAAGTGTGGTGGTGCACGCCTGTAATTCCAGCACTCAGCAAGCTAAAGCAGGATCACTGCAAGTTTGAGGCCAGCGTAGGCTACATAGTGAGTTCAAGGCCAGCCTGAACTTCACAGTGAACCTCTGTGTCAAAAACAAAAAATTGGGCCGGGTATTTAGCTCAGTGGTGCCGCTGCCTGCCTTGCAAGCTCAAGGACCAGAGTTTGATCCCCAGTACCAAAAACAAAAAACAAAAAAAACCACCCCAAAACAAAAAATACCTACCAAAAGATTATATGTAGGGGACAGGGGAAGGGGACGTTACCAGAACCTCTGCAGTTAGTCCTGGTCTCCTGCGAGCCAC
>NW_004624766.1:1455974-1470080 GCF_000247695.1 Heterocephalus glaber | reverse complement strand
AAGAAAGGAAAGGAAAAATTATGAGAAAAGAAAAAAATGGAAATGAAATTTATGTAAATAGGGCAGGGTGGAGGAGGGGAAGGGCACACAGGTAATGGGGAAAAAAATAAGAACCAAGATAAATCATGTACAAGTAGAAGCACCCAATGATAAATGTAAATGTATTGTATACCTAAAATGTACCAATAAAAGAATTAAAAAAATAATAAGTAGTATGTGCTTTCATAGATGTGCTAATTCTTAAAACTACATTTTCTTTTAAAAAAACAAAATAAACAAAAAAACCCACAAAAAACCCCACTACATTTTCTTTCTTTTTTGTTTTTGGTACCAGAGATTGAACTCAGGTCCTTCCACTTGTGAAGCAGGTGGGGGAACCACTGAACTAAATCCCCAGCTCAAAACTACATAAAAAATGAACACAGTAGCTCTTAGAATAGTAGTGCCAAAGGAGTTGGCCTTTCAAACAGAGCCAGGATTAGAGTGAGGCAAGTGAGATATCTGGAGCACAGAATTTAGGGAGGTGCCCACTCTCAGGGTTGGCCCTAGAAGTCTTGCTTCCCTTATCCAAGTCTTAGAAATACTTTTTGGGGGCTCCCTGCATTCCCAGTTGGGGATAAAACTCAATGTCTTGCATATGCTAAATAAGCATTCTACCACTGAACTGCATCCTGGTCCATGTTCTTTAGTTAATAGAAAAGGATTTTCACTGTTTTTTTTTTCTGGTACTGGGAATTGAACTCCAGACCTTGCACTTGCCAGGCAGGCAGAATGCTGCTGAACTATATCCCTAACCCTTCACTGATTTTCTTAAATCCTTAGAGAAATGCTTTATTTAGAAATACAAGGCTTTTTTAAGTTCTGTTTTGAGATGAGGTCTTGCTGTGCAGTTCAGGCTGGCCTTGAACTTACTATGTACCCCAGACTGGCCTCAAACTCATGATGAACCTCCTGCTTCAGACTCCTAAGTGCAAGGATTATAGGCATGCACCACCATGCCTGGCTAGAAACACAGTTTTGCTGGTACATTCTAAGAGGTTGAGGCAGGAGGATTATAAATTTGAGGATAATTTTGGGCTATTTAGCAAGACTCTGTCTCAAAATAAAAAATAAGGGCCAGAGATGTAGCTCAGTGATGCCAGTACCTGCCTGGCAAGTGCAAGGTACTGAGTTTGATCCCTGGTACTGGAAAAAATAAAATAAAATAAATACATAAATTTTACAAAGGTGGACAGGGTGTGGGGTATGTAGCCCAGTTCAAAGGCTCTGGGTTCAATCCCTAGCACGTGCACGTGCGCGCGCACACACACACACACGGAAAAGAAAAGAAGGAACGTTAAGTTTATTGATTAGAAGAATTATTGATTCACTAAAGTTATTAACTATTAAGGAATCTTTCCTAAGCCACTCTTCTATGTTTAGTGCATCAACATACTGACAACTAAATGTTTCCTGCAGTAAAATAGAAAACAGCCACTTTGCTTCTTTATTTATGGTTCTCAAAAAAGATTCCACAGTAGACTTTCTGATTTGCAGTAAATTTCTTTTAACCATGCTTCAAGGCAATAAAAATAGTTTTCATATGATTACGTTTTTGGAAGTCTGGCACAAAATGTGATTTTGCTTAATAAGTTTGGTGTGACAGCTGTAAATGGCCACATTCCAGTTTAGGGCTCCAATATTGCATTTTCAGTGTGACTGAGTTGCTCACTTGTGGTCTGCCTGCCATTTCCACAGAGAGGCTGGCACTGGGACAAATCCCCCAGAGCCCTTCACAAAGGAGTGCTGACGCATCATGATCTCAAAGGTCCTAAATGGGTCATGTGGCATCCAGACAGGCCGGGTGAGCATGAGTGTGCGTCTGTGTGCGCTGGCCTGTGGGAGGGGCTCCTCCTGTGGCCTAGCGAGCAGCCAAGAGCCCCAGCAGCCCCTGGGGATGGAAATCTGCTCTGAGGCCAGCGTGCTTTGGGAGGAAGGCATTGGGCCAGTTTAATAGGGCAAGGAATTTTATTCAAGGAAATCAGGAATATTGTAGCTGGCTGGGAAGTCAAACTCCTTTCCACAGTTTGGTTGAAGCATTGTGCAAGTGCTTAATAAATGGTAGAATACGCAAGGACCCGAGTTTGATCTTTGGTACCAAAAAAAAAAAAACAAACCCCAAAATAAATAGTAGAATATTCCAGGAAGCCCCTAGGTACTTAAAATGCATAAATAAATGATTCATGCAAGGAACTGACCTTAACTTGTTTGGAGAAATAGACTGCTGGTTCTTCTTCTTCTTTTTTTTAGCTACCACACCCAAATCCAAAACTACTCACAACTCATCCAATAAATATTTCAAATATTTTTGTCAAGTGCTATTTTAGCCATGTCAGGCACTGAGCTCTATTTGGGTTATATAAAAATAAATAAGAAAAGGGGCCGGAGATTTAGCTCAGTGGTTTCACCACCTGCTGCACAAGCACAAGGACCCAAGTTTGATCCTCGGTACCCCCCCAAAAAACCCAAAAAACAAGAAAGATTGTTCTAGGTTTACTATTTTATGTAAACATGTTATAATGGTTATCTTGGGGGAGTAGAATTAGATGGATATATGTACAGGGATTCTTAATTTTCACTTTTTGACCTTCCTGTAACAATTTTGTCCAGGCTTTTGTTTTGTTTTGTTGTTTGTAATTCAACAAAATCCTTTGTGCAATGGTTCATGTCAAGCATTCTGCTGAGCGTTAAGACAACAGGGAATGAAGCAGAGTAAGTCCTCTGGCCTCCTGAAGCTTACATTCCAATAAAACAAATAAATCCACACAAATATCTCATATAATATAGTGAGGATGAGTTGTTCTGTGGAAAATTAATTAAAAAAATAAAACTAGTTTATTAAAACTGTTCTCAGCCAGGGATTTAGCTCAGTGGCACCGCCCCTGCCTTGCAAGCACAAGGTCCTGAGTTTGAGCCCCAGTACCCCCCAAAAAACCCCCCAAAACCAAAAACTGTTCTCATTCTGATTTGTTCAGATAATCTGAACTATTTAGAGAGCGAGATTCATTTGTTTTGCAATACTGGAGAATGAATCTGAGGACTTTTCACTGAGGCACATTTCCATGCCTTTTTACATTTTTATATTTTGAGACAGGATCTTGTTAAATTGTCCTGATTGGACTCAAACTTGTGATCTTCCTGCCTCAGGCTCCTAGAGTGCTGGGATTACAGGAATACACCACCAAACCTGGATAAGGGCAGGATTCTTCAGAGGTCCAGGAAAATAGGAGCACTCAGAGAAATGATCCAGAGGGCCAAGCCTGAAAGCCTGAATGATTTGGACCCTTGTTCAGCCCTCTCTCCATCCACCACAGATGAAAAGGCATCAAAGCTGTCTGTGTTTTTTGGCACACAAGTGATGTCAATCCAGAGAGCGTGGCCTGGCTGGAGCCCAGGCCTGTACCCGCACAGTTTGAGGACAGACCTCGTTGCGGGACTGGTATTTGAAGGTGCTAGGCCCTGCTCCCCTACATCCCTGGCCTCCCAGGGACTGATCCCACTGGCCTCCCGTTTGCCTTGTCTGGCAGTTGACTAACACTGGGACTGAAGAATTAGTTCTAAATGCTGACTGGGACAGCACATTCTAAACTATTTTTAGAACATCTTCCTTCTCTGGCTCTCTGAAAAAGCAGTTCTTTTTCTTTTTCTGAACTGCTTCCCTTCCCACTTGACTGAGCTCTCCTCACCTGGAAGGCAAAGCTGGAGGCATCCAGGTCCTGCCCACTGCCACGGAGAGGGTGTGGTTATACTAAATCCCTCTAGTTAGAGGTGAAACTGGATTTGATATCAAATTAAAGGAACATACATTTAGTGTGTGTACCAATGTTACAAGCATTTTAAATTATTTTTTGCTTTAATTCTTTTAGTGTAGTTATGAAGGTAACACAAATTAATTTTTAAAACTTTAGAAAATACAATACAAATAATTTGTACTTTAATTATGTTTATTGCCTCTGTTCTAATGCTCACAAGTTTATTGTTATTATCAGTTGAATATATTGTTTATGCACATAGTACAGAATTTTAAAAGTAAGCTCTCATTTTTCTTCTATGCAATTCCTGTCTAATGGGCATGGCAATTTCTTTGTGGAAAGATGTTATAAATAAAACACAATTTCTTTAATAGATACAGGTTTACTTAGACTCCTTATTTCATCTTTTTTGAGTTTTAGTAATTTAGTAATTAATTTAGTTTTAGTAATTTAGTAAATTTCAGTGAATCTTTTTTTATTGAGATTAAATTCATGTAATAGTCAATATTTTGAAATGTAATATTCAGTACATTCACAAAATTGTGCAATCATCACTATTATTTAATTTCACAGTATTATTTATTTATTTATTTATTTTTTGGTACTGGGGATTGAACTCAGGACCTTGTGCTTGCGAGGCAGGTGCCAGAACCACTGAGCTAAATCCCTGGGCCAATTTCACAGTATTTTTATCACCCCCCCCAACAAAAGAAATCCTGTACCTATTAGTAGTCCCTTTCCATTAGTAGTTCCATTGTCCCACCCCACCCCCAACCTCTGGCAAGTAGTAACTTTCTGTCTACAGGTTTTCTCTTCTGGACAATTCATGTCAATGGAATCATACAATTCGTCACCTTTTGAAACTGACTTCTTTTATTTAACATACTGTTTTTGAGGTTCATCCATGTTGTAGCATGTATGAGGATTTACTCATGTTTGTGACTGAATATCTTCCATTATATGGACATAAGACTTTTTAATTATCTATTCATCAATTGATGCACACTTGGTTGTTTCTACTTCAAAAAATATTTTATTAGTGTCCATTAGTTTTACTAAATATTAGAATTCAATGAATATATATGTATTGTATCCATCACTCTTATAGCCCTCCCTTACATCTCTCTCCCTCTCCCCCTTGTTCCTCTCCTCTTGTGTAATAATAGTAGTTTCCCTTCTACTTTCTTTTTAAATATTTCTTTATTTATGAAGGGTTTCCCTATATAGTTCAGGCTGGCCTTGAATTCACTATGTAGCTCAGGATGACCTCAAGCTATGATCCTCCTGTGAGGCTGTATTTTCTAAAATGTGTATTTTTGGCTCCTTTGTCAAGAATGAGATGGCTGTAGTTGTGTGGGTTTATTTCTGTGTCCTCTCTTCTATTCCATTGGTTTATGTGTCTATTTTTGTGCCAGTACCAGCTGGTTTTGTTTCTAGGGCTTTGTAGTATAATTTGAAATCAAGTATTATGATGCCTCTAGCCTTGCTCTTATTGCTTAGGATTGCTTTGGCTATTCTAGATCTTTTGATTTGTTTTTTGTAGCTCTGTGAAGAATGTCATCGGAATTTTGATGGAGATTGCCTTGAATCTATAGATCACTTCTGGTAGTATTACCATTTTAACAATATTAATTCTGCCAATCCAAGAACATGGGAGGCCTTTGGATCTTCTAGTGTCTTCTTCAATTTCTTTGTGCAGTGGTCTGTGATGTTCATTGTAGAGGTTTGCCTGCTTGGTCAGCTTGGTCCCTAGGACTTCTGTTTTTCGGAAGTTATTGTGATGGAATTATTTTCTTGATCTTTTTTAGCTAGTTCATTATTGGTGTATAGAAAACCTACTAATTTTTTAATGTTGGTATTTGTATTCCTGTGTTTCTCCTTTTTGGCTATTGTGAACAATACCAGTGATTAGTGTGGAAGTTGTTGTATGGAAATATTTCATTTCCTTTGGGTGTGTAGTTTACAGTCAAATTGTTGGGCCATAGGTTACCTATATGATTAATCTCTTGAGGAACTGCCACAGTGTTTTTCAAAGTTGCTATCACATTATTCTAGTTTCATTGCCTCATTGCTAAGATATGTCCTCTCCACTTTAAAATTTTTCAGCTAGCCTAGTGGGTATGAAATGACATCTCTGTTCTTGTTTGTTTTTGCAGTACTTGGAATTGAAGCCAGGGAACAGTGACCTACATCCCCAGTCCTTTAAAAAAAATTTTGTTTTGAGCTGGGTGTGGTGGTGCATGCCCATAATCCCAGCACTGAGGAAGCTGAGGCAGGAGGACTGCTGCAAATTTGAGGCCAGCCTGGACTACATAGTGAGATCCTATCTCAAAAAACTAAAAAAAAGAGAAGGTATGAAAAAAAAATATTTGTTTTTATACAGGATCTCACTAAATTGCTCTGGCTGGCCTTGAATTTTTAATCCTCCTGCCTCGGCCTCCCAAGTGCTGGGATTCTAGGTGTGTGCTTCCATACTCAGCTTCCTTTTCTTTTTGTTATCACCTTGTCTTATGGTATTACATCCAAGAAATCACTGCTAAAATCCAATGTAATAAAGATTTCTCTATGTTATTGGCTAAGAATTTAATATTGTAAGGTTTTTCATTTAGGTCTTTGATCCTTCTTGAGTTATTTAAATTCATGATTTCATATTCAGTAGTTAAGAATTTGTTAATTTAAAAAACCTGTGAATTATTTTTGCAGCTCAAATTATTTGATTATCTTTTTTGGGGGGGGTACTGGGGATCAAACTCGGGACCTTGCACTTGCGAAGCAGGCGCTGGAACCACTGAGCTAAATCCCCAGCCCTGCAGCTCAAATTATATCCAAGTAGGAAGCCCCTTCAATCTGGCTCTTGAGTCTTTTTTTTTTTTTTTTTTAATGTCACTATGATCCGTTGACCACTTCCAGTTTACTGCACAAGATATTCCAGGTTCATCTTGTATTTTACCATGTATGCCTCTGTAACCAACCCCTTCTCCAAGAATCCCACTTTCTTTTCAGTGGAGAATACTAGTTAAGGGCCAAGATCTGGACACTAAGCATATTCACGGTTCTTGAGGGTCACTGCTCAAGGTCTGTTTGGTGGATACTCATATTTATATTTATGCCTATATCTATCCATCCAAAAGCACAATTTCACACTGGTGCCTCCAGTTTCAATTCAACATCACAGGTTTCATTTTTCCTTTTACTCTTTTCCATGTTTCTAATTTTGTGATGGTAAGAAAATTCCAGGTTCCCAGTAACCCTGATATTGTTACTTAGTTTTTATCAATCTGCCAGTTTGTAACCAATCTTTTATGGCTTTTTCCCTTCTCTTCTTCACAGATGCCCTTTCCCACTTGACTTCCTTTCCTGCTGCATCAGGTCTCCCTACATGGATATGTTTTTTATGTGTTGCTGTTGTTTGCGGTGCTGGGGATTAAACTCAAGGCATTACATACACTAGGGAAGTGCTCTACCACTGAGCTACATCCCCAGGCCTTTCTATTTTCTTTTAAGCCAAGGTCTCACTAGGTTGCCCAGGCTGGACTCAAGTTCAAGATTCTCCTTCCTCAGCCTCTCTTGTAGTTAGAATTAAGAGTGTGTGCCACTATCACTGGCTTTTTCATGAAGTTTTGACTCTGATTCTGAGTTACAGGCGAGTGCCATCATTGCTCCATGTGGACATTTTCCTCATCCTTTTTGGATCTGAAGCCTGCTTTGAGCTCAAGGACACTCCTGGTACTGGCTGTGGGGAAAAAAAAGTTAATATACCAGGCCTGAGCCTGTTATACATAGCAAGATCTACTTTCAATGTTGACCCTTGGCTGGCATCTAGAAACTCAGGTTTGGAAAAGGTTCCAACCATTCCCATACTGGTTAAGAGTGGATTGTGTGCCCAGACAGTATGAAAAATGTGGCTCATGCTGGAGCTTGGAGCTTGGGCACAGGCAGAACTAGAGTGCCTACATGACCAGCCCCATAAAAACCCTGGGCACCAAGTCTCTAACAAGCTTCCTTGTAGACTACACTTCACATAGGTATGTAGTTGGAACTTTTTGCTACAGGAAGTAAGCTCCTCCTATGTGATTCCATTGCGAGAGATCTCTTAGAAGCTCATGGCTGGTTTCCTCTAAGCTTTACACTATGCATCTTTTTGTTTATCTCCTCCAGCTGCAGGGCACTCACTAGAAGATGGAATAGAGCAGGAGTGGCCCATAGAGTTTTGTGTCTGAGTGTGTGTGGCATTGGGCTACATCTCCAGCCCTTTTCACTTTTTATTTTGAGACAGGGCATTGCTAAAATGGAATTGGAGGTGTGAATCCCTAAAGCTTTTGGAGAGAGCAGTCTTACTGAAACCAGAGGCCTAGTCAAACTGATGTTAAACTTGTACTATAAAGGATCTATTTTTAAAAAATAATTCACTAGAGCTGGGAATAATGGTGCATTCCTACAATCCCAGCACTGTGGGAAGCAGGGGGTGGAGGTCAGTTTCCAGTTGAGCTGGACAATTTAATGACTTAGTGAAAACCTGTCTAAAAAACAAAAAAGAAGGGTATGGGAAAGTGTATGTGGGGGTGTGTGGGGGAGGTGTGGAGAGGGCTGGTGGTGGTGAGGTGTATGAAGGGAAGTCAGGGATGGTGTGGGAAGGCATAGGAAGGTGTGGGATGGTATGGGAAGATGTGGAAAGGTCAGGGAAGGGGTGGGGAGGCCTCACAGGTATGGGAAGGTTTGAGGAAATTGTGGGAAGGTGTGGATGGTGTGAGGAAGGTGAAGGAAGGTATAAGAAGTGGGGTCCTTGGGCTGGGGATTTAGTTCAGTGGTTTCGCCACCTGCTGTGCAAGTGCAAGGACCCAAGTTTGATCCCTGGTACCAAAAAAAAAAAAAAGAAGAAGTGGGATCCTTGTGGTAAGGTATGAGAATGGTGTGGGAAGTTGTAGTATTATAGACAGCTAAGTTAGATAGACATATTACAGGCAGCCAGATAGGGCTAGGTCCTTGACAGAGTCAGGACAAAGGTGAAACACATCACAACTGTAGCTGGAGACCCATCTGCTGAAGACAGGGCCTCCAGATAAAGACGAAAGGACCAAGCCTGCATACTTTCTAAAAGGACAAACAATGGGCCAAATAAAGTACAGATAGACATCAGTCACCCCAATGGGTGACCAACGACCTCTGAATCCATCATTTCCTAGAAGAAGTCTTTGTTCTTTCCACGCAAACTTGTTACATGACTTGTTTCCCAATTGGACCACTCTTACCTAAGTGACTGTACTTGTAACTTTATTGGTTAATCATAGCTGTAATCCACGTTGTCCCCACATGGGTTTTGCTCTATAAAACTTCCTTGTAAAGTGGAGTCCTTGGCTACCCATTTGGGTCCCCTCCTGTCTCTCTCCTCTTCTTTCCCCCTCAATAAATATTTTCCTATTCTTAACCTCTGTTGTTCCTAGAATTCATTCTTTGATTTTAGAGAACACGAACCCAGCATATCAGACATCTAACAGGTTGAGAGATATAATAATTTCATATTTCATCTCCTGTATCAGTGGGATGGTGTGGTAAGGTGAAGGAAGGTGTGTAAAGGTATGTGAATGTCAGAAAAGGCATGGAGGGCTGGGGATTTAGCTCAGTGGTTCCGCTGCCTGCCTTGCAAGAGCAAGGACCTGAGTTCAACCCCCCGGTACTAAAAAAAAAAAAGAAAAGGTGTGGAAAGGTGGAGGAAGGTTAGGGAAGGTGGGAAGGTATAGAGAAGGTGAAGAAAAAATTTGTAAAGGTGTGTGAAAGTTGGGGAAAGTGTGGAAGTTACAGGAAATTGTGGGAGGGAGTGAGGAGGTATGGGAAGGTGAGAGAAGGTGTGTAACCATACCTGTGGTGGATCTGAAAGAGATTCCAAACTCTTGTGTATGGCAAGCAAAGAACTGCAAAGCGAACCCTCGATGGTGAAGGAAAAGCAGCTACATTTATTGAAAGTGATGAACAGAAAAATGGTGCTGGGATGACAGAAAAGGAACTGCAGGCCTGCGGATAAATCAGCTCTGGGGAGAGAGAGAGAGAGAGAGAGAGAGAAAGAAAGGAGAGATGGACAGACATGTGCTTTGGTCTGGGGTTACATAGAATGCTAGAATGCTCCAGGATGGTGCTGGAGCTCAAGTGGGTGGAGGGAAGTGAACTCCTCAGCCCTAATATTGTACCTGTACCATTTTTCCTTAGTCTTGATTTTCAGATTGTTTCCATGTTTTCACTATTATACTAATACATGTTATTAGGAACAATTATGTATATTTATTTCCATGAAACAGTTTCCTAGAAATGTAATCACTTGGATAGGAAAAATCTGAATATTGTTACATACACTGCCAGGGAATTCTCCATTATTAGGTACAATTTTTATGTTTCTATATCTCCATTGAAGTTTTTTTTTAAAGGGATTGGGAGCACATCTCCATGGTAGTATAGGAGATAGCTAAATTAGGTACAGATCAATAGGTAGTTAGAAAAAGACCAGGCCCAATATAGAGTCAGAACAGAGATGAGACAAACCAGGCCTGTGGGTAAGGGCTGAGTTGATAGAAACTAGGCTGGAGATGCAATGACTAAGCCTGGGAGCCTCCCCAGAGATAAACAACAGCTCAGGGCTGTACTGCAACTAGCACCATTTGGTCTAATAAGCCTAAACAACATAACAAACACATGAGAACAACAGAACAACAGAATGAACACACAGATGACCAGAACACTCTGACCCACCCTCCTACCACCTCCAGAAATGCCTTTGCACTTTTTCATGCTATGTTCCTGTCACATACCTTTTTTTCTATTAAATCAATATTAGCTAAGTAACTGTACTTGTAATCTTACAGTTGATTGTAGTTCAACTCAAGGTAGCCTGTGATGTGATTTAACTACACAAAAACCCCCTAGCAGTGGTGGCACATGCCTGTAATCCCAGTACTGTGTGGGACTGCATAACTCTGTAATCATAAAACTCCCCTAGCCCCAACTGTGATTGAATGTGAGTAAATAGATAAAGATGCTTCTTAGTTCCGGGACACTAGATAAGATCTGTATCAGCCATAAGGTCCCAAAGTAAATTACTCAACTCTTTGTTTGAAACTGATGTTCCGGACACTGCTATCTATAGAACAATCTACAAAACATCTGCTGACCATCAGTATGTGTCAGCTGACCACTAACCTTTGTTCCTCTTCTGTAAATTTCACCTGTTAACTTCCCCTGCAACCCCCTATAAAAGACCCTCGGACTGTGGGCTAGTCGCCTCTCTAAGCTACTTTGCTTTGGGAGTGCTGTCTGGCCAGACTAAGGTCTGTTTTACTTTCCAACTTGTCCGGTGTGTTCCTTCCCGGGTGTGCTTCACTGCACTCAGCTCCTCAGAGCATTTGGTAAGGCCCTCGGTCTTACATTTTGGAGGCCCCAGCGAGATCCCCGGGTAAGGAAGCCTGGTTCAGCCGAGACTCTGTGGTGGGATCCAGCAGGAGACTCTCAGGCACAGACCTCAGAAAACCTCCGGAGGTAAATTTTTGGCCAGTTGCAACCATTTGTTAAGTCAGGAGTGAGGTGGCTGACGGGCCGGTAAGCCTCCCCTGACTCCAAGGTTCCTGACGAGGAACAAGGGAAGATTTAGTTTCACTTTTGTTGTGGTGCCTGTTCGTCTTGTGGTTCATACGTTAGTGTCCTGTCCTGTCCTGTTAGTGTCCTGTCCTGTCCGTTGTGTGTTTAATTTTGAATTTCTTTCCAAACCATCAAGGACAGAGATGGGAGGATCCTGCTCCAAGGCTACCCTGTTGGACTGTTTCCTCACTAAATTTAAATTGGCTCCCCCCCGCCCCCCAGCAGGAGGACGAATATGGGGTTAAATTTTCTCGCGGAAAACTTCACTCCCTGTGTCAATTGGAATGGCCAGCCTTTGGAGTTGGATGGCCAGCTGAGGGCTCTTTTGACCCAAGCCTCTGCCAGGTGGTATGGAAAAGGGTCACCGGGCACCCTAGCCATCCTGATCAGTTTCCATATATAAATATCTGGGTTCAGGCTTGTCAAGAGCCTCCGGGTTGGTTGCAGCATTGTTCCTTGCAAACAAACACTCGCATTCTGGTTATTGCTCCAAGGGAACCCTGAGGGTCCAAAATCCAGGCTCCCAGGCTGGTGCTCTCACAAGATCCTGATCCCTTAGATCCCTTTATAAGACCTCCACCATATGTGGAGCCATCCTCTTCCTCTGATAAAGCCGGCCTGGCCTCAGATCTCGAAACCCTTTCTACCCTCCTCTTCCCGAAGAAGAAAAATCTCCAGATTCTATAACCTCCCCCTCCCACACATGAACAGGGGCCACTTATGGTCCCAGCAGGGCTCCCACTGAAGGGACTAATTCAGTTCCTCTTCTGCCTCTTAGGGAAATAGAACAGGGTCATTATGTCTATGTCCCTTTCTCTACCAGTGATTTGTATAATTGGAAACATCAAAATCCCCCTTTTTCAGAAAAACCCCAGGCTTTGATCTCCCTCCTAGAATCTGTTTTTCATACCCATGACCCAACCTGGGATGATTGTCAACAACTTCTCCAAGCCCTTTTTACCTCCAAGGAAAGAGAAAGGATCCGAGGGCAAGCCATAAAGTCGGTGTTAGGAGGAATGGAGGGCCCACTTGATGAACAACAGCAGGCCCATATTGAGGCACAACTTCCGTCCACCCGTCCCCCGTGGCAAGTTAATTCCTCGAGCAGGAGAGAAGCTCTCCAAAACTACTGTCAGCATCTCCTAGCCGGCTTGAGGGGAGCCGCTTGAAAGCCTACCAATTTGAGCAAGGTAAGTGAGGTCCTCCAAGGACCTGAGGAATCCCCTTCTGCCTTTCTGGAGTGTCTGTTGGAAGCATACCGTATGTATACTCCAATTGACCCAGATGCTCCTGCAAACTGACAGGCAATTAATTTGGCTTTTGTCACTCAGTCGGCCCCAGATATTAGGAAGAAATTGCAGCAGATGGAGGGATTTGAGGGAGAAAATAGGGAAAAATTGATGAGCGTGGCAATGAAGGTGTTTAATAACAGGGATCCTTTTGATGACAGAATGGCTAAAAAGATAGGAAAGGCAAACATTGCAGCCTTGGCAGATGGAGGTTTTATCTGAAAGGAATACAGAGAAAATAAAAAAGAGGATAAAAGTAAAGTACGGCCCTTGTTAGAGAAGGATCAATGCACATATTGCAAAGAGAAGGGCCATTATAAAAGGGATTGTGAGAAGTTGAAAAGAAAGAGAGAGAAGGAGACTAAGAAAGAAAGAGATGGAGTTCTTCTAATAGATAAAGAAGATTGACGAGGCCAAGGTGGGGATCTCCAAACACATCCACCAACTCCAGGAAGCCAGCATCTTGATCCCTTGCCAGTCAGCCTGGAATACACCCCTGCTTCCCGTGAAGAAGCCTGGCACCTCAGACTTCAGACCGCCGGGTGGAGATTGTCCACCCAATGGTACCGAACCCCTATACTCTGTTGAGTCTCATCCGTCCTGCTCATGTGTTGTACTCAGTATTAGACCTCAAAGATGCATTTTTCAGCCTGTCTCTAGCACCTGTGAGCCAGCCCCTCTTTCCCTTCGAATGGACGGACCCAGACACCGGGACTACCAGACAGCTGACATGGACCCGGCTGCCACAGGGATTCAAAAACTCCCCCACTCTGTTTGGGGAAACTCTCAGCAAAGATTTACAAGAGGTAAGAAAAGTGTTTCCCCAGGCGACTATTCTTCAGTATGTCGGTGACCTCCTGGTGGCGACTTCAACCGATAAAGAATGCATTGCAGCCACCGAGGGCCTCCTGAAAGCCCTCCAAGACCTGGGATATTGGGTGTCTTGGAAGAAAGCTCAGCTCTGCCGGACCAAGGTAACCTACTTGGGCTATATTCTTGAAAAGAGAAAGAGGAGGCTGGCAGAATCGAGGGTATCTGCAATTCTCCAGATTCCGGAGCCGAGCTCAAAGAAACAGGTGTGAGAATTCCTAGGGGTGGTTGGCTATTGCAGAATTTGGATTCCTGGCTTTGCTGAGATTGCCAAACCCCTGCATGAAGCCACTGCGGGAGGAAATACACCCCTCGAGTGGACTGAGGCTTGCCAGCAGGCATTTCAATTGCTTAAGACTGCGCTTACATCAGCACCAGCCCTGGCATTGCCAGACTTAAACAAGCCCTTCACCCTGTATGTAGCAGAGAAAAATGGGGTAGCCAAGGGAGTGATTACTCAGCTTTTGGGGCCATGAAAGCAGCCTGTGGCATACCTCTCAAAGAAGCTCGACCCAGTGGCCCGAGGGTGGCCTACT
>NW_004624766.1:1397629-1427993 GCF_000247695.1 Heterocephalus glaber | reverse complement strand
AAATCCAAATTTTTTTACAATAGTCTATAAACTTTTGAATTTTAAATTATAAATGTTTAAACTTGGTGAGGAAAGGGAAATACTTTGTCTTAGGGCACATAACTGTTTTGGTTTTACTAGTAATAGGGCTGATTAATAAAAGGTGAGCCACCTTTAACTTCTAAAATTTCTTGCAGGCACATTCGAAAAAGTAAAAGAACACCTATAATTAATTCAACTAATACATATTTGAAACAGTATACCAATTATTTTATCATTTCAAAATATAATCGGTAAGCTGGCCATGGTGGCACATGCCTGTAACACTAGCACTTGGGAAGCTAAGGCTCCTGGATTGAGTTTGAGGCCAGCCTGGGCTACATCAGAAGACAAGTGCTACTGAATTCAACAGTGCAAGCACTTGTACCTCTTGAATGAGGCCTAATTTCAAATTCTTGTGTATTCTTTTTTATATTTTCCTTTTTTAAAACTCCAGCTTTCATTTATTTAACCAATTTCTTAAAGTACTAATTATATGCTAAGGACTAATCTAGTGCTTTGAGTACTCAAAAGCAGAAAACTGTTTCCAGCTGGAATAATGAGAAATACTAGGTAGAGATACAGCACAGGCCTGCACAGAGCCAGCCTAGAGCAGAGCCCTCAGGCACGGAGCATTGTTAGGAAGTAATCTGTGGTCCAGTTTAGCAGGAGTAGAGGGCATAGGTGAGGAGGACTGAGAAGTAAGTCTAGGACACTGGGCAGCTGAGCTCCCATTACAGAGGACTTTGAATATCAAGCTAAAGAATTTAGAATATTTATTTGGTATTGAATAGTCATTGAAGACTTTTAAGCAGAGGATGACATTAAAAGTGTCATTGCTGGGCATAGGGGCATGCGGCTCTTATAGCTGAGACATACTCAACACCCACAAGTTTAAGGAGGAGAGGTTTATTTTGAGTCATGGTTTGTAGAGGTTTCAGTCCATAGTCGGCTGGGCAGCGCCGCGGAGGAGAAACAGTTCATGGCTAGGCAAGCAGGATGCAGAGGGGTGGAGGGGTGTATACTGTTCCAGGGCACGCCCACAGTAACCCATCTTTCCCATCACACTCACCTATCACCCCACGGTCCAGATATCTCCCTAAAGCCCTACCTATAAGTGCATGAGGCTTTGGGGGAACATCTGTATAAAAACCATAACAACTGTAATCCCAGCTATTGGGAGGCTGAAGCAGGAGGATCATGAGTTTGAGGCCAGCCTGACAACCTAGCAAGACCCTGTTTCAAAATAAAAATTTAAAAAATGTCTGGGAATGTAGCTCAGTGATGGAGGCCCTTAGTTCAGACCCCAAGACCATAAAAAAATCACTCATTTTCATCTTTTTGTTTCCCTAGACCAAAAAAGTAACTTTTTATTTAATTGTTAGAAGTAAATTTTTTGTTTAAGTATTTGAATATTTGAAACATACACAAAAGTAGAGAAATTCTTTATTTTTGTATGGTTTTTGAGACAAGTTCTGTCTTCTGTCTCAGCTTTCTAAGTGCTAGAATTAAGAGATGTGCACCACACATCTTGTACCCTCAGTTCTTTTTTAAATGAGTAGTTAATGTAAGTTTTATAGTTAAATTTAAAATAATTATATCTTATAGGTACCTAGATTTCTATAGAAATCCTGTTTTCTGAGAATAATTGGGAGTAAATCAAAATGCATTAGAGAATTCTATATGTTATTTAAAAGATTATTGAAGGGGCCAGGGATTTAGCTCAGTGGTTCTGCTGCCTGCCCTGCAAGTGCAAGGACCTGAGTTTGATCCCCGGTACACCCCCCCAAAAAAAAAAAGATTATTGAAGATTTCTTTTTTCATTTTTTTGGTCACATTGTCCAATTCCTTTTTCTTTTTCTTTTTTTTTTGGTACCAGGGATCGAACTTGGGACCTTGCGCTTTGCGAGGCAGGTGCCAGAACCACTGAGCTAAATCCTTGGCCCTGTCCAATTCCTTTCTATCTGGTACATGTTGGATATTTGTCTTGTTCTTTTAGTAGCAAAATTTTAGCATTGTATTTATTTACTGTATTTTATATTTTTGTATTTATTGATAAGTAAATGGTCAGCTTTGTATTTATTGATAAGTAATGGTTGAAGGCATTGCAGCTGAGGAATCATTTTTAATACATTTGGATGTAATTTTACTTTATCTTTTAATACAGGTTGAGCATCCCTAATCCAAAAAATCTAAAACCTGAAATGCTTCAGAATCCAAAACAAGTAAAAATACTGCATAAAATTTAGCTTCAGATTTTGTGTATAAGGTATATGAAACCTGAATGAGTCTAGACCTAAGACTTCATTCCCATCTCAAAGACATTATGTGTATGCTGCAGATATCCTACTTCTGTTCCCAAGCATTTTGAATAGGAAATAACTCAACCAGTACTGAAATATGCGTATGTTCTCAATAACATGATGGTTTCTGTGTCTGTAGTTTTTTCTGAAATGTTGGGTTTGTGTTTTTAAAATTTTATTTGATTATGTTTTAATCCTTAACTTAAAAGTTAACAGCTTGCAGACATTTGCTATTCCAGGCTCAATATTTCTCAGTATACTCTCAGGGTTCCTTTATCCCTTTCCACTAGCCTTGTTTCTTGTTTGTTTGGTAAGTACATAAATTGAATTGGGAGACTGGAAAAAATAGCTCTAAATAGATTGATGAGAATGATAATGTCATCCTAGTCCCACTAGTCCAGTAAGTTTCTTCGAGAGCAGTTGATGTTCAAGTGTTACTTGTTAAGTTCCTCAATGAAGAGATATTGTTTGTTTTTCTCCCTAGAACTGGGATATTATAGGTGTAATTGCATTTATAAGCTCTCAGTCTTTCCTATTATGGGGGTTTTGTTTTCCTGAGACAGGGTCTTGCTATGTAGTTCAGACTGGCCTTGAACTCCTGGCAGTCCTCTTGCCTCTGCCTCTGAAGTGCTGGGATTATATGCTGTGCAACCATGCCCACCCAGCTCCTGTGTTTTGTAACCTGAAC
The DNA here is from genome assembly GCF_000247695.1 of Heterocephalus glaber. Next base: position 1,424,984 of record NW_004624766.1, on the reverse strand, counting down.
AGTCTAAGAGTTTGGGTGGGCACAATGAATTAAGTCCCAGGGGTGGGGCAGTGCTTTTAGGCAGAGCATAGAAAAGCTTGGCTCCTGAAACTGTATTGTTATGCTAAAGGCTAACTAATTATTTGGATATACAGTAGTCTCAAATTTAATTGCAAATCCCAGTTTGTTTTAGTTGATACCATTTGAATTACAGTTTGGTTTAAGAAAGGTCTACATCAAGTGAGTTCTCTGCATAAGAGATGTGCAGAGCAACCTCTCTGTCCTCCAGAGAAGTAAACTAATTGAGCTTTTCCTAATCCTGTGGTTAAGATGGGAAAATATAAAGTACTTATGGCTTCTGTTGTTTTCCAGTGTTCCGGACTTGGTGCCTCATTCTGCTATATGCTCTCCTATTTAGTTGGGAGACCAGTTGTATACAAATACCTAACAGAGAAAGCAGTAAAGTGGTCACAGCAGGTAAATATATGTTATTATTGTTGTTTCTTTGTTTTTTTGAGACAGGGTCTTGCTATGTCCAGGTTGGCCTGGGACTTGCTATGTAGCACAGGCTGGCTTCAAACTGTTAGAGGTCCTCCTGCCTCAGCCTCTGAAGGTCTGGGATTACAGGTGTGCACTGCCATACCTTCACAAATGTTAATAATTTTATATACAAATTTTTGATTTTTCAATGCCTGTAATGATTGTTTTATCTTTTTTTTCTTCCTTACATGCTAGGGAATCCCTCACTCAGGCAAAACACACTACCACTGAGTTACATCCTGGGTTCCTCCGTAATGATAACATTAATTCTTTATCTTAGTAAATTCAGTCGTTGAAAAATCAAAGCCTTACTCTGAAGGCGTCCACATTCTTGGACACTACATGGGTTGTGTTGTGTGTTGATGCAGCACGCTTGTAGGGGCACTGAAAACCCGCATCCTCCAGCTCTTCTAATGCATCCTGGGGGTACTGTGCTCCAGCCAGGAGCCTGGCAGAGCTGAGCAGTGATGGGTACGAGCTAAGAAGCATCTCTATTTCTATCATCTATTTCTTTTTCTTTTTCTTTTTTTTTTTTGGTACTGGGGATCGAAATTGGGTCCTTGTGCTTCCTTGCACTTGTGAGGCAGGCGGCAGAACCACTGAGCTAAATCCCCGGCACCAGCATACTTTTAAAATCCTCCTTATCGACAATGAAGGAATCCATTTATATGATATATATTGTAATCTGAAGTTTTTAAAAATTGGGAGCTAGAGGCTGGGGGTGTCGACGAATGGGAGGGCTTGGCTAGCATGTGGGAAGTCCAGAGTTCAGTCCCCAGCACCAGCTTCACTCATGGACAAATGCGTTGGGAGTTAAATTTGTTATTGTGATAGGTTGCTCATTACACTGTAGAAAGATGAAGACATTAAAAAGTTGGCTGATTGATTTCTCTCTACGAATTGATTTCTTTCCCTTTTCTTTTGTTCTTTTATGTGTCGTATTAGGTATGGAACACCTTCATACTGCGCTATATCCCTAGCCTTTTTTTATATTTTTAAATTTAAGACAGTATTGCTAAATCATTAAGTTTTGTCCAGGCTGGGTTTAAATTTACAATCCTCCTGCCTCTGCCTCCCAGAGTGCTGAGATTACAGGTGTGTACCACCATATCCAGCTTGAATGTTTGTTTTTTGTTTTTTTGGTAGCAAGGATCGAACTCAGGACCTTGAGCTTGAGAGGCAGGCAGTGGGACTACTGAACTTAATCCCTGGCACTGTTTTGTTTTTTTTTATTGGTACCGGGGATTGAACTCCGGTCCTTGCACTTGCGCAGCAGGTGGCCAAACCACTGAGCTAAATCCCTGGCCTGTTTTTGTTTTTTAAGACAGGGTCTCACTGTGTAGTTCAGGCTGCTCTAGAATTCACTGTGTAGCCCCGACTGGCCTCAAACTTGGGGCAGTCCTCCTACCTCAGCCTCCCAAGTGCTGGGGTTATTATAAGCATGTACCACCATACCCAGCTTGAATGTAAACTATGTAAGTTATTTGATATTTTAAGTGTTAATAGCATTATTGTACCATCTTTAGAAGCATAACATTGACCTACAGTGATAGCAAAGCTTTTAGAGCTTTCAGTGATACAGATAGTCTGCTGAGTCATGTGTGCCATAGGTTCACCACCACTATTAGAACAATTTTTAAAAACCTCATTTGGGCCGGGGATTTAGCTCAGTGGTTCTTCTGCCTGCCTCGAAAGCACAAGGACCTGAGTTCGATCCCCGGTACCAAAAAAAACCCAACTCATTTATCTCTGGTAATGAGCATTTAAAAAATTATCATTTTTAAACTCTATTTCACATGATTAATATTGGAGCAACAAAAAAAAAGGTGCTGGGAGTGGTGGTGGATGCCTGTATCCTAGCATTTAGGAAGCTGAGACAGGAGGATCACTATAAGTTTGAGGCCAGTCTGTGCTACATAGGGAGACCCTGTGTCAAAAAACAAAATACTGGGCTGGGGATTTAGCTCAGTGGTTCTGCCATCTGCCTCACAAGTGCAAGGTCCCGAGTTTGACCCCCCGGTACCAAAACAAAATACTGTAAAGCAGGGTATGCACACCTGTAATCCCAGCACTCAGGGAGGCTGACGCAGGAGGATCACTGTGAGTTCAAGGCCAGCCTGAACTGCATAGCAAGACCCTGTTTGAAAAAAGCAAGTGTAACAAAAAGTATTCATATTGGATAAATTCTGAAATATCAGGAATGAGAAATTGAAATGCGTTGTTTTATGTTAAGCAGCTTATTTTCAGGATTGGCTTTGTCTGATGCTAATATTCTTTTTTTTTTTTTATGACAGGTTGAACGTCATAGAGAACATCTCATTAACTACATTATATTTCTGAGAATAACACCATTTCTCCCTAATTGGTTTATTAATATTACATCTCCTGTGATAAACGTGCCATTGAAAGTTTTTTTTATCGGCACTTTTCTCGGTAAGGCCCTTGGGTCGTGCTCTGTCGGGGGTCCTTGTGTACTTACCCAGCAGTGTCTAGCTGGCCGGGTTGTGGCCTGTGCAGCCTGCAAGGATCGAATCAAGTACTTGGGCACAAAGCCTGCCCTGCACAGATAGATCCTCAGCAATGATTGTGCATTGTGTTAAGTATTTTTATGGGTCAGGGATTTAGCTCAGTGGTGCTGTGCCTGCCTTGCAAGCCCAAGGTCCTGAGTTCGCTCCTTGGTACCCCCCCCGAAAAGTATTTTTTTGTTACCTCTTAAAGAGGAACACTTTCTATTGGATATTGAACTTTTTTCCTTAGTGTTGGGGATCAAAGCTGGGGGCTTGCCTATGCCAGGCAGGTGCTCCCCCACTAAGCTATATCCCCAGTCCTCAGAACTTTTTAACTCTAGTCTTTCCCTCAAGTGGAGAGAAAAAAGTTACTGTTTTTAAATTTTTTTCTTTTGTCTTCTAATCAAGTGTGAAATATTGAACTTTAATTTTCAGTAGAGAGATGATCCCATTTTTCATTTTTTAATTATTATTATTATTTTTATTAATTTGGTACCAGGGATTGAATTCAGGACCTTGCACTTGCAAGGCAGGCATGGTGCCACTGAGCTAAATCTCTGGCCCCCATTTTTCATTTTATTGAAATCAGCACTTACTCTGTGTGTATATATTACCAAAAGTACAAGGAATGCAGAATCAACATTCTCGTCTTCAAGGCCCTGACACCTGACTTTGAAATTAATCAATGGACGTGAAGATTAATTTATATATTTTATGAATTCTTTTTGTTTGTTTTTTTTTGGGGGTACCAGGGATTGAACTCAGGACCTTGCACTTGCAAGGCAGGCATGGTACTACTGAGCTAAATCCCCAGCCCCCATATTCTATGAATTCTTATATGTGTGTATGTGGGTTTTATTGAGGAGTAGTTATTTGTTTTGCTGTACTAGGGATTGCTTCTGAGCTACATCTCCAACCCTTATTTAATATTTTGAGCTGGGTCTGATGATGCGTGCCTCTAATCCCAGCACTTGGGAGGCCGAGGCAGCAGTCACCATAAGTTTGAGGCCAGACTGGACTACATAGAGAAACTCTGTCTCAAAAACCTAAAAAAAAAAAAAAAGTTTGAGACAGGATCTCACTGAGTCAGTTGCCCATTCTCCTGTCTCAGCCTCGCAGAGTATTGTGTTTACAGATGTACACTGTTGTCCTGGCTGAATTCCTGTGGTCCGTTAGTAAATGCTCTGTGTTTTTTTCCACTTTTTTTCTTTTGTTGAGGTGGTACAGTTTATTTATTTATTTATTTATTTATTTATTTGTTTATTTTGGTACTGGGGATCAAACTCAGGTCCTTGTGCTTGCACAGCAGGCAGAGGTGGTACAATTTAAATTGAATTGTTGAGATATAATGAGCAGATTTCTCATGTATTGAGTATCTGCTAAGGCTTAAAGCTGGGTGTAGCGGCTTAATATTTTAAAGAAATTCATTGACAATTTTATCAGCATGTATATTGTTTCTTATCTCCTTATTTTACAAATAAAATGGCTAGAAATTTTGTTTTTCACTTGTTTTGATTTTTCATGAAATATGATCATTCCTTGGCTACTTTTTTATAACCTCTGGTTCTCATATTTTGATTGTCTAGACCAGTGGTGGCGAACCTGTGGCATGTGTGCTGTAGCAGGCGCACAAAGCCCTCTCTTTTAGCCTTTGAGCTAAGTTGCCCCAGCAGCCAAGCATTTGGATTTCACAGCAGTGTTGGCACTTTGCAATGAATAAGTGGATTTGGGGTTATAGTTTGGGCACTCGGTATCTAAAAGGTTCAACATCACTGCTCTAGACAATCTATTCAATTTTGTTTCTTTTTTTTTGCCAGTGCTCAGGGCTGAACCCTTGGCAAGCATTCTACCACTGAGCTGCACCTGCAGTACTCAGTCTTATTTCTGAACATTTAGACTGTTTCCAGATTTTTTTGAAAGACTTAAATGTTGTGAATCATTCGTTGGTTTTAAAATTCATTATCCTTAAGAAATGATTATAAAAAATTGAATTTTTAATATGGAAATAAACTTTAGGAGCTTTAAATTATTATATTTTTGGTACTGGGGATTGAACTCAGGACCTTGTTCTTTTTTTTTTTTTTTTGGTACCGGAGATTGAACTTGGGTCCTTGCACTTGCACAGCAGGTGCCGAAACCACTGAGCTAAATCCCCGGAAAGAGCTTTAAATTCTTAATGGTCTTTTATCCAAAATAACAATAGCTGTGTTCTTAAAGAAATTTTATGCACACAGAAATTTTTAATTCTTAAAAACAAGTTTTGTTTTTTACTGTGTGTTTTTGTTTTATTTTAGGTGTTGCACCTCCTTCTTTTGTAGCAATTAAAGCAGGAACAACATTGTACCAGCTTACAACAGCAGGAGAAGCTGTTTCCTGGAACTCAGTGTTTATTCTGATGATTTTAGCTGTTTTTTCTATTCTTCCAGCCATCTTCCAAAAAAAGCTAAAGCAGAAATTTGAGTGAAAAATTATCTGGGTTTTAAGTATTCTGTCATCATTATCATTGTCATCATCTCAGGAGTCACAGATTGGTCCATATATGGCTTTTCTCCTTTTTATTTTTTCCAGTGGTGAAGATCAAACCCAAAACCTTGAGCAAGCTAGGCAAGTTTTCTTGAGCTGAGCTATATGCCCAGCTCCTCTGTTTATCTTTTTTAAATCACCTCTTCAGTGAATGAAACAAGGAATTCCTGAATAAAATTTCCCATCAGTTAAAATAATGTATTTAAGTGGCAAGGGGGAGAAGAAAGTAAAAATGGAAATTCATATACTTTGAAAAGTGCTGTCATCAGTAGTTGCAATAGATATGTTACTGTACCAGAGGTAGCTATAGGTAGATAATTAGTAGTCATGTGGTATGAAATTCTTGGTCCAACTGATACTTTCAATTTAATATTTTTCTTGTGTCTAGTAACTACAGTAGAAAGTGGTACAGTTCTTCCTAATGTTAGCCTTCTTTCAGAGGATATAAGCTGGTTAACTAAAGCTTAAACAAGATTTACATTTTCCTTCTCTTTATTTTTGAGGTAATATATTTGTTTAGAGGTTGCATCTTAATAGATCACCATAGGGCTGGGGATTTAGCTCAGTGGTACTGTGCCTGTCTCACAAGCACAAGGTCCTGAGTTCAATCCCCAGTACCCAAAAAAACCCCACCAAAAAACGTAATAGATCACCATAATGGAAAGGATATCAAGTTACCTATTTGTGAATTTTATTTTTAGTTTGTGTGGGGTTTGTTTTTGTTTTTGTTGGTACCGGGGATTGAACTCAGGTCCTTAGCTTCCAAGCCAGGCTCAGGAACCACTGAGCTAAATCCCTAGCCCATAGGGGTTTTTTTCTAGTTCATATATAAAATGAAGATTACATGATAACTATTGTTGATGTTGATAATTTGTATTCAGAAGATATTTTGTTACAGTGTCTCTAATATCTCAAAAGGGGATCTAAAAAACAAACTCAAGGCATATAGTTTTTAGATATAAGAATAATTATATTTTCAAACAAAAACAGGCAGCAGGACACCAGTGGTTAAATATATTTTATTTGTTACACTGACTGTAAAATTTACCTCATTTATTAGTCTGGTCATTAGGGAATAGATTATGTAATTATCCTTTTTATGTATAGTACACCTATAAGAATGTTTTATTTCTATTGCTGACTTTTTTGTTTGGGGTCTGCTTTTGATTAGTGCAGTTTCTCAATGTAGACCTTTTATTTTTCTAACTCAGTAAAATTAACTTCTCACATGGTAACAATTATATTTAAACAGTCCTGAAAAAACTAAACCACTATTTGCTGCTCAGTTAATGGTAATGTCCTTGATTCCTCGTTTCTGGGTCATAGCCAATCAGTCAGTTTTAGTTGGTTATGATGGCACATGCCTATAATTCCAGCATGTGGGAGGCTGAGGCAGGAGGATTGCCATGAATTTGAGCCTAGCCTGGGCTACATAGCGAGCTCAAGCCCAGCCTGAACTGCATAGCAAGACCCTGTCTCAAAAAAATATAAAAAAATAGTAAGTAATAAAGTACTCTGTCACTTTTCTTTTACCTCGAAGTGGTTATGTTGAAAAGTCCTTTAGCTATGTGAGAAATCCTTGTATGTTTTCATTGTAAGAGGTATGATCATCCTCAAGGCCTGATTCTACTACAGAATGTGGACTGATTCATTTTTTCTATTACAGTATTAAATAGATTTATTGTAAATACAAAGAAAATATATTGATTAATATAGTAGTCGTATGTTACCTGGACTTTTGTGTAAAATTATTTATTGTTATTTCTAGTAAGATTTTATTCCTTTCTTATTCACCAGAGGCTGAGGGATAAAGCTTTTATTATTTTTACAAATGAATTTAAAACACAGCCTTTTGGGACAAAGCTTACTAAATATTATTGTGTGAAATGTAATTAAGTCAGTTTTTATCAGACTTTTAAAAATAAATGTAAGCACTTGGACTCAGGAGAGCCCTCCTGTTCACTCCAGTTTGTAGTACTCTATTCTCAGAGTATTCACTCCATCCTTAGATTCTTTTTCTTTGCTAATCTCTTCTTCTGTTAGAAAATTGTAGCTGCCACTTTATGTGGTATTTTCTTCTCCCAAGAGAACAGCTGTTCTCTACACGCTCATCGCTAACTGCTGAGAAGCCTTCAGGCAGGCTGTACCCGAACATAGCTGGTGGCCTGGATTCATGGGGTCACAGACTGCTCCTAGGCCAGATGTAAAGCCAAGGTTCAACCACCATCCCCACCCCCACCTCCCATCCCCTTTGGCCCTCGGGATTGAACCCATTGCCTTGCGCATGCTAAGCATGCACTCACTCTATTATTGAGCTACACTCTCAGCTACTGGTGGCGAACCCATGGCATGCATGCCACAGCAGGCTGTTATCATTGAAAGCTCTAAGAAGTTTGCCATCTGCCCTAGCCCCGTCAGGCACATATGAAAGACGAGTATCTAGGGATAACTGCAAAAGCAGGCCATCTGCTGTGGGAGGCAAGCAGGCTAACTAGGAAGTTGACACTAAGAATGTGAAACAGTTCCCTTAATGTTCTATTGCTCTTGTTACCTTGCGTGTAATATATTTAAGACAAATGCAAACTAAAATGTAATAAATTTTACTGGGAAACTTAAATGTAGTTGAGATTTATTTCATGGAGGTGTTTATATGTTAAAAATGTCATTAAGAGTATATGTTCTTGAAATTCTGCTGCACATTTACCACTAAGAACAAGGAAAATCTTAAAACCTGTAATTTCTTTTTTCCAGTGTTGGAGATCAAACCCAGGGCCTTGTCCATGCTAGGCAAGCATTCTACCACCTAGCTACAACCCCAGCCCAACCTGTAATTTAAAAACTAGCACCAGGGGCAGGGATTTAGCTCAGTGGTGCTGCACCTGCTTTGCAAGAATATAGTCCTGAGTTTGGTCCCCAGTACTGCAAAAATAAATACTAGCACCAAATATGGTGGCTAGCCTTAACTACATAGTGAGACTCTGTCTCAAAGAAAAGAAAGCAACTGCCAGATGTGGCACACCTATAATCCTATCAAATTTGTCTAGTAAATGAAACCTTAAAATGTGAAATGTTGGACTTGAAAGATACTGAATATGCTATATGTTAAAATTTATAAACAAGTTTTTGTGTGAACATGTTTCCCCCTCAACCCTCTTTGGGATATTGGGAAATGAACCCAAGACCTCTGTACTGAGCTGCATCCCCAGCCCTTTTTATTCTCTTTTGAGATACCCTTGCTAAGTCACTGCTAAATTGCCGGGACTGGACTTGAATTTGTGATCCTCTACATCAGCCTCCCAAAGTGCTGAGATTACTGGTGTGTGTCATCACACCCAGCTAGGTAGGCCTTTGTTTCTATAATGGCTAAGAGTTCAATTGCTGGGCACTATGGTAGGTGCATGTTTGGTCTTTTAAAGAAATTGCCAGTAATCCTAGCACTTTGGAGGCGGAGGCAGGAGGATCACCATGAGCTTGAACTACATAGCAAGAACCTGTCTCAAAAAACCAAAGTAAATAAAAAACATAAATTGCCAGCTGAGTGCTATAGCGGATAATTAGGTAGCTGAGGCAGGAGGATCACAAGTTCAAGCCCAGCCTGGGCAATTTAGTGACCTAGACTCAGTGTGAAGGCCCTGGTTTCAATCTCCAGTACCACAAAACAAAAAAGTTAACTACTGTATAACTCAATTTATTTAACATAGAAATGACAACATGGATAGAGAACAGATTGGTTGCCAAGGCCTCAAAGTGAAAGTAGGGGTCAGAGGGCCATGTAAAGGGTCTTTGTGTTGGAACTTGTGTTTGGTCATTGTGTGTGTGTTTTGTGGTACTAAGTTTTGAACCCAGGGGCCTTCTACCACCGAACTACATCACTGCCCCCCCCGCCCTTTAATCAGGGTTTGGATGAGTCACTAAATTACCCAGGCTGTGATCCTGCTTCAGTTTCCCAGAGTGCTGGGGTTACAGGTGTGTACCGTGACACCTGACAGCCCTCATAATTTTTTGGAGAGACAATCTCACTTCATTGTTGAGGCTGGCTTTGAACTTGTGATTCTTCTGCTTCAGCATCCTGAGTAGTTGGGATTAAAGGTATGCACCACTGCACTCCCTTATTTTAGTATTTTTTGGTACCGGGGATCAAACTCGGGACCTTCTGCATGGAACCACTGAGCTAAATCTCTGCCCCCCCCCTTATTTGTTTTTAATGAGATAAAGGTGGTAACTTTATTTTAAAATGAGGTTTATTTTGGCTCATTGTTCTGGAAATTCAAAGCTAGGGGGTGCGTCTTGTGATGACCTTGCTGGTTAGTCCTGAGAAGATGTAGGGCATCAGCTGAGGAGGCTGCCTGTGAATTCACAGTCAGCTCACCCTCTTAGCCATCAGTAGTTCATGGAAATCACATGGGATTTCTCTGTATAATTACATCTTAACAACTATAAATCTACATTTATTTCATGATGGAAAGTTTAAAAATATTACCAAAATAGTCAATTACTATAAAAAGTTGGAAGTAGAGCCAATCAGATGCAAAATTTAAAAAATAAAGGTAAAAGTTGAAATCAAAGAACTAAAGGATTAGAGAAAATAACAAAAGTTGGTACTTCAAAAATAAAGTTTTAGGGGCTGGGGATTTAGCTCAGTGGTTCTGCCACCTGTCTTGCAAGTGGAAGGACCTGAGTTTGATCCCCCGTAACCCCCCCAAAAAAATGAGGATCTAGTGTACCAACCACATTTCCCTTTGGGCTGGGGATTTAGCTCAGTGGTTTTGCTGCCTGCTGCACAAGCACAAGGACTCAAGTTCGATCCCCGGTACCAAAAAAAAAAAAAATTAAGTTTTGCCAGGGATTTAGCTCAGGGGTTCCATCGCCTGCCTCGAAAGTGCAAGGTCCCACGTTTGATCCCTTGTACCCCACTCCCCTAATTAAATTTTATCTTTTTTTTTTTTGAGACAGGGTCTTGCTATGTAGTTCAGGTTGGCCTTGAACTCACTATGTAGCCCAGGCTGGACTTGAATACCTGGTGATTTTCCTGCCTCTGCCTCCAAAGTACTGGGATTACAGGCCTGGGCCATCATGTCCAGCAAAACTGCTCAAAGCCGAAAAGAAATGTGCAAATAAATGCAGATTTAAGGGAAATAGCTACAGGTAGGAGAAAATCTTCAAATTACTGAAATACTAGAAAACTTAGATGAAATGGATTTATTACTAGAAAGTCACGAAAAATATATAATGCCAGCCAGGTCTGGTGCACACTTGGCTGTGTAATCCCAGCACTGGGGAGACCGAGGCAGAAGGATTGCCACAAGTTCAAGGCCAGTCTTGAAAACACAGCAACACTCTGTCTCAAAAAAACAACTGGTACAAGAAAAACAACTTAGAGAAAACAAAATGCATTAGAGAAACTGCAAAGGCAACAGGGCACCTCCCCCTCTCCCAGGATCAGATATTTTTCACGTAAGTTCTAACAAACTTGCTTCCATGTGTGTGTGGGGGGGCAGTGTTGAGACCTGTTCTTGCTGTGTAGTTCACGCTGGCCTAGTGGTGATCCTCCTGCCTCTCCTGAGGGCTGGGATTACAGGCGCTTGCCACCACGCCTGGCTAAAATCCAACAAACTTTCAAGGAACAGTTCATTCCTGTCTTGTACAAGATTATTTCTAGAGGATAGCTAAAAAAAGAGAAAGCTATCCAGTTCATTGTATGAGGGCAATGTATTTTGATCCCCAGGTCTAATGAGAATAATGTGGTAAGTATATAATAAATATTCATATCACTTATGAACATTGATAAAAGATCCTAACAAGTCTAAATTCAGCTCTTATCAAGAGTATAGTGTACAAAAAAAAGTATAGTGTATACCCATACTACAGAGTGATTCAAAATCAGAAAAATGTACCACTTAGGAGAGAAACCATTATTTATTGGTACTGGGGATGGAACTTAGGACCTTGGGCTTGAAAGGCAGGTGTGGTGCCACTGAGCTAAATCCCTGGCCCCAAACCATAATTTTTTAATAGATACAGGAAAAAATTTGAAGCCAGGCATGGTGGTGAGCACCTGTAATCTAAGCAGGAGGATTACCAAGAGTTTGAGGCCAGCCTGGAGTACACAGACCCTGTCTCAAAAAATTTTTTGTTTGATAGTGTTGAACATCTGTATGAGTATATGATAAAAAGTCAATAATAGAGGGGAACTTGTCTAATTTGATAAACGGTTTACCAGAAATCTTTGGCAAATATCTTTTTAAATGGTAAAACAACTTTTATCAGGGCTGGGGATTTAGCTCAGTAGTTTCGCCACCTGCTGCGCAAGCGCAAGGACCCGAGTTCGATCCCCGGTACCAAAAAAAATTACAACTTTTATGAGGGCATGTTGACCAAAAGTAGCTGGGAGGCTCGAGGAGAACAATTCCAGGATGCTCAGTAGCAGGGACAGGGCCTAGGGCAGGAGGGTACATGCAACAGCTGGGTGTGCCTTGGACGGTGGCAGATCGGCAAAAGGATGGATAGGCAGCATTCCGTACTCAGCTCTGAGTACGTTCAGGCCTGCAGTGTAGTGAAGGATTGCCACAATGCTAAACAGCAAGGAGTTGATGACAGCAGGGAAGGAATAGAGCAGCAGCAAAGCAAGAGCAAGTTGGCTGCCCGGGTTGGGATGTAGGTAGAGTGTTGCTGCGCATGTGGAATATCCACCAGCCAGAGCACAACAGCCTTTGCAAGCTTCTTTTTCCCCTGGTGCTGGGCATCAGACCCGGGACCTGTGTGTGCTGCATCACTGTACCCCTTGTCCCCACACCACCCCCTACCACCATCTCCATCCCCAGGCCTGCAACTGTCACCTCCCAACTGGGTATTGAACCCAAGGCCTCAGTCATGGTAGGCAAGCACTCTACCCTGCAGCCACACCCCCAGCCCCACAAATGTCATTCTTTTGCTGTGTCACTGAGCTACATCCCTGGCCCCACAAATTTTTTTTTTTTTTTGTATCAGGGATCGAACTCGAGGGAGGCGGCAAAACCACTGAGCTAAATCCCGGGCCTAGCACGAATGTCATTCTTAAAGGAAAACTTTAGACACATTCTCTTTACAATTGGAGATTAAGTTATCATATGATGGCTTGGTAGTAGTAAGAGGAAAAATAAAGAAATGTGAGGTGTAAAGATTTGAAGTGAAAGGAAAACTTGCATTAAACCTACTTAAAAACATACAGCAGAGGGCCAGAGATTTAGCTCAGTGGTTCCGCTGCCTGCCTTGCAATCGGAAGGTCCCGAGTTCGACCCCCGGTACCAAAAAGAAAAAAAACCCAAACAAACCATACAGCAGAATAAGCAAAACTAAACTTACATATTCACAGGATTAGTGGATATTGTCAGTAAGATTCTCCATCTTCCAAGACCACCTGTGCAATCCCAACCTTTACCACAAGGTGGCCTCTCCCTTAAGTAACCTTTACAGCCGTTAAAGGAGCAAAAAGTCCTCAATTTTGTTAGATTTTGTTTACTCTTCCGTCTTTCCCGACTAACCATGAACTGTTTGAGTACAGAAGCCAGCATTGCTGACAGAGGAAAAGGTGATGAGCAAACAGCAACCAGGATTGCTTGAAGAAAATTAAGGATAAAAGGCTGAAGCGGGGGACGGGGATTTAGGTCAGTGGTTCCGCCGCCTGCCTCGCAAGCGAGTTCGATCCCCTGTACCAAAAAAAAAAAGGCGCCGGGGTGGTGGTGGTGGTGGTGGTGGTGGTTAGAGGGAAGGGTTGGTAACTGGCTGGTAACTTCAGGGAATAGAAGTTCCCTGAATAGAAATAGCTTGGAGCTTTCGGCCCTGGAGCTTTTTTATTCAGCGATGAAAAGCTGGATGTGAAAGCTAATTAAGTTAAATGAGCAAGCAGGGCGCGAGGTGGTACATTCCTGTAACCCCAGCATTTGGGCAGCCCAAGCAAGAAGGCAGGAAGATCGCTGTGAGTTTGAGGCCAGCTTGGGCTACCTGGTGACTTTAAGGACAGTCTGAACTACATAGGGAGACCCTGACTCAAAACAAAGCAAAGCAAAACAAAACGACCCCACTGCCGTACCTGTGATCTAGCGCTCAGAAGGAAAGGATTTAAGATACCCCAGCAGCCTTGCTATTCTCCGGCCCTGGAAGAGAAGCCTCCTTTTGCCCTTTGCCGCTGTAGCTCCAGCATCTCCACAGGCTGGCGATGGGTATCAGTATCTCCGCAACCCCGACAGCTCAAGCACCGCAGCAGAGAAGCAGGAAAATGGCCTCTTTATTTTTTTTTCCCCATACAAATCTCTTGCAAGTGCTTCTTCTTTGTGGAACCTATTTTGCATGCAGAACTCTAATTTTTAAAGAATTTGTAGCACTCTAGCCTCCGTAACACAGAAAAGAAAAAAAATCAAGGCCAGTTATATAATGTGCACAGCCCAGTGCACAGCAAAAGTGGAGAGCCCTCATTCAGAATGCAAGAATGTACCATTAAAGATGCCAAAAGATAAACATTTGTCCTTTCTTCCTTCTTGACTTGTCCTGATGCTTTTATTTTCTACTTAATGTTGTAAGTAAAGAAAAATTAAAATTGTAAATAATTAGCTTGACGTTTTAGGGGGTGGGTGTTAAGATAGAGTCTCTCTATGTATTTCAAACTGGCCTTGAACTCACCATGTAGACCATGGTGGCCAATTCTCCTGTCCCAGCCTCCCAAATACTGGGATTACAGGCGAATGCCACCACATCTGGCTGAATTTTACTTTCACCTTACATTGTGCAATGCCAGTTTTAAATGTAAATATTATTTAACTTACATTGTAGAGTCACTAAAAATTACACAATTGTGTTTTGTAACTTAAAACATTTTTTTTGTTCGCTGCCTGCCTTGCAAGCTCAAGGACCTGAGTTCGATCCCCGGTACAAAAAAAAAAAATTTTTTTGGGGGGGTGGTATTTTGAGTCAGGGTCTCCCTTTGCAGTTTAGGCTGACCTTGAACTTACTATGTACCCCAGGCTGATCTCCAATCTGTGTCGATCCTCCTGGCTCGGCCTCTGGTGTCCTGGGATTTCAGGGAGACACCACCTCAGCAGGCTCTGTTTTGTAAGGTTTTGTTTTTGTTTTTTGAGACAGGGTCTTGCTTTGCAGGCCCAACTGGCCTCAAACTCACCAGCACCACTACACCGCACCCTTATTTCACTTCTTGATATGCACGCCTTCTACCAATGTTCTCTAACTTTATTTTAACGATGAATAAGGAAGTACTAAAACCAAAAGGAAACATGAACTGCCCTTTTTTCTTTCCTGTATGTCATCATTTTTAGTAAGTGATCGCTTAATACAGGAAGTCACCCAAATAAAAAAGTAGGTGAGGGACACCATTGCCTTCTTTGCACTAGAAGCAAGTTCTGGTTTAAACAGGTGGAATCCAGGGCTTTGTGCATGCTAGGTGCGCATTCTGCCACCAAGCTGCCTCCCTGAGTCTGGAGGAAAGCATTCCTGGTCACGTAGTCCAACCTCCTGCTTGCGCTGTGGCAGAGGTAGACACTTACACTCCCCTGGCTTCCAGTCTCACTGAGCTTGCACGATTCGCACACGTGCTGGTTTCTCAGTTTATGGAGTACTTCGAGTGTTGGAAGGGAATGAAAGCAGCAAGGAACAGCAGACGTGCAGAGGTCACAGAGCTTTAGCTCGTGCTCCTGCCCCCTTTGTCCCATCAGACATCCCTTACAAAATACAAATTCAAAACTCAAATTACTTAGAATCTTAAAACAACAACAGGGCCGGGGATTTAGCTCAGTGGTTCCAGCGCCTGCCTCGCAAGCACAAGGTCCCGAGTTTGATTCCCGGTACCAAAAAAAAAAAAAAAAAGACAACATATCCTGGGTGTGGTTGCACATGTCAATAATCCCAGCACTCGGGAGGCTAGGACAGGAGGATGGCCAGGAGTTTGAGGCCACTCTGGGATACATGGTGGGCTCAAGGCCAGGCTGAACTACATGCCATGTGCTCACTTCAGCAGCACATATACTAAAATGGAACTACACAGACCCTGCCTCACAAAAACAAAAACAAGAGGGGACAGGGATTTAGCTCAGTGGTTCTGCCGCCTGCCTCGCAAGCACAAGGTCTCGAGTTCGATCCCTGGTAACAAAAAAACAAAAACAAGAAAAGAACAACAGCAGGCCCTGACCCAGGTGTGGGAGACACTTTCGGAGCACAGGGCTATGTGGGTGAGTGGAACGACGACAGCGATGGTCCTGGGCATAGGAGTCAGAAGCGATTGTTGAGGGCCAACTGACCATATCCAGTGTGTTGCACTCCTAAACCGATGAGTGAGGATGGGCGGTAAGAGGAGACAGAGGACAGAGGAAGTCATGTGAGGAAAGCGCATGGGCTGTTGACTTCCTAGTTCTGGAAGTCCTGGGGTTCACCAGCCCCACGCTGAGCAGTGCAGAGACTGTGCTCCCCATGGGAACTAGAAAAAGATCCCCCTTTCTCCACATACTTATGCTTTGCTGCCATCTGTTGGAAAACCGTTGTAAGAACCATGTGAATTAATGACTACAGTGAATGGTGTCTCATGGTACTTTCTGTACAATGTAAACTGCCGTCCTGCCTGTCATCCCCAGGGTCCTCCGGGGCCAGAGGCACAAATGATAACTCAACTTGGGTTAAGCAAACCTAGTAGGTGGAAAAGAGTAGTTGCAGTGGCAGGGCAAGGGTGGCTCAGTCACACCCTGACTCCCAGCCTCAGAGGTAGTCAGTCAAGTATCACAACTAGTAGTTCCTCCTTTCCTTTCTTTATTTTTTGAGACAGGGTCTCGCTATATAGTTCAGGTTTATATTTTGCTTCGTTTTGTTGAGACAGGGTCACACCATGTAGTTCAGGCCTGCCTTGAACTCACAGTGATCCGGTGATCCTCTTGCTTTAGCCTAGGGAGTGCTAGGATTACAGGTTTGTGCCACCACACTCAGCTATTCAGGTTGATCTTGAACCCACTATGTGGCTCAGGGTAGCCTTGAACTCACTGAAGTCTTCCTGCCTCAGCCTCCTGAATGCTGTGATTAAAGGTATGCTCCACCACATCCCTCATTCCTCATTTTAGATTACAGTCTTGCCCCTGAGGCCCTGTGAAGATTGTTGTGCTGAGGGCTTTTGGCTAGTTCCAACATTTGATAAAGCCTGCAACATGGGAATAATTTATTTTTTTTAAATCTGGCCCCAAAGAGGCAAACAAAAAAAAAGGGTTTTTTTTGTTTTTTTTTGCTTTTGACTGGAGTTATATTAACGCTTGCAAGGCAGGCAGTGGAACCACTGAGCTAAATCCCCGGCTTATGTATTTATTTTTGTGATACTAGGCAAGTGTTTCACCACTGACTTACACCTCAAGCCTTTTTTTTTTTGTTTTCTTTTTTGTTTTTTATTGCTATGTATCCTAGGCTCCTAGGCTGGACTTGAACTCATGGCAATCTTCCTGCCTCAGCCTTCCAAGTGTTGGGATTATAGATGTGCACCATCATGCCCAGCTTACCCCAGCCTTTTAAAAATTTTATTTTGGGACAGAATCTTGATAAATTGCCTAGGTTGGCCTCAAATTTGCTGTTTTCCTGCCTCAGCCTCCTGAGTAACTGGGATTACAGGCATTTTCCACAACATCAACTATGTACTTTTAAAAGCAGAACAGCAACAACAAAAAAGCAGAGCATCTCCTTATGTATCAATATAGACTGAGTTGTCCCCCAATACAATCTAGGACATAATACTTCAAACTTTATTTACTTATTTATTTTTGTGGTCCTGGAGATTGGACGTAGGGCCTTCACACTGAGCCATATCCCCAGACCTTTCTTATTTTTTAAAATTTTTATTATTATTATTTTACCTTTTTTATTTTTAATTTTGAGCAAGGTCTTGCTAAGTTGCCCAGGCTGGGTTCGAATTTATGATCTTCCTGCCTCAGCCTCCCAGAGTGCTGGGATTATAGGTGTCTTAGTCACCTACTAGTTGCTTGACACAATAACCAACACCTACAATTTAAAGAAGAGATTTATGGTTGACTGGCTCCAAGGTCAGTGTACAGTCCTGTGAGTTTTGGCAAACAGAAACAGTTGTATAAACCCCAACACAATCAAGATATTCAACAATTCCATCTCTCCTCCAGATCCTTGAGAGCCCAGCTACAGCTACATATATCTTTCCTTTGGAGTCTGGTCCACAGGCCTTTCACTTCCCCTCACCAGGCCACCAGTCTTTCCCAGGAAGCTCTTGGCCCAAAGCTGATGGACTAAAGAGGCTGGATGCTCACAGTCTGAGGGAGAGGCCATCCACTGTCTGAGGCCATCTAAAAAGCAGGCTGTCCATCCAGGGGATACATGGGCGGCAGGAGAGGGGCTGAGAGAAGCACCAGCCGAGCTACTCCTAGACTCAGAGAGCCAAAGATGCTCCTCTGCATCCTCAGTCTGACCACCCTGCCCTGCCTCAGCCTCTTCATACACACACACACACACACACACACTTACATATGCAAATACGGAAGTATGAACACGCATAGTCACTCTTATATACAAATGCTCGTCACACACCTATGCTCATGCACTCCTTTTTTGGAGGGGGAAAGATAGAGGTCTTGTGACATTGCCTAGGTTAGTCTGGAACTCAAAATCCTCCTGCATCAGGCTCCCAAAATACCTGGGCTTATAGGAATTCACCACCACACCCAGCTTCACATGTTACTTTGGGAAAGTTGCATCACTTGGGGACACATCAGCAATTTGCTCCTCCTGTTGCTCAACTTCACACTTCCTTGAATTTGGGGCATCAGATATAGCCCAAGGCTGACTGTTTTTGGGGGCTTTGTTGCTGCTGTGGCTAATTGCAGTTGAAGGGTGATGGCTGATTTCCAAGCAATCTAGAGAGCTGCTGTCAGTGAGAGACTGGAGGAGCCTGGTGCTGGACACCGCTGTACTGGTGTCCAAGCATTAAGAAAGCCCATGTTTGTGAAGCTAACATTTTTCTGTAGGATCAGTGGGATTCTTTCCAGATTGTGTAAGCTGGGCTATTCATTGAACAGTGGAGGGAAGAGCTTGAGCACCTGTGGTATCCTGGGCAGATCTTTCTTGAATGCCGTGCTATGAGCTGGGGACCAGGCAGGTTCTTCGTGGTGGAGTCAGGCTGCTGCAGGTCTCGCTGGAGGAAGTGCTCTGCTAGTAGAGATATAGACCATCTCCAGGAGGATTAAATTGCTCATGCTGGTTACTTTTGGGGAAGGGGACTGAGCAGCTGGGATCAGGGTCCTGGGCAATGAGAGGGACAGGCTTTAGAGGTAGGGCTTGAGGGGTATCAGCTGGCGAAGGATAGGAATTAATCTTTTCTTAGCCTGGTGTTTGGCGTTGGCTCTATCCTCTCTTGATCTTTGAAGAGAAGAGCAAAGGAAGAATGGAGATAGGGGAAAGGGTGGAGGCCTTTCTCAGCCTCCTTGGCCATGTGATGTGTCAGGCCAGGCAGGATTCTCCCATCTGCCTGATACAGTGCCCTACCATAGCTTTTCCCTTGGGCTGAGGGCAGGCCTTGTATGGAAGGAGAAGATTGGGAAGTTCCTGCTTGCTGAATTTATGATTTTTGTTTTTTTCCTTGGAGAAAGAAAGCCACTGGCCCAGAACTTTTGGATCCATTCAATTCCTCTTCCCTCTGGGAGATGCAGGTCCAAGTTGGGGCAAACAGGACTCCAATTCAAGGCCTGAACTGCTCAGTTGATAATCAAGCTCCAGCAGGGTCAGGGAGAAGATCTGGTGTTTGTTGACACCAATCAGAGAAAATGAGGTGGGCAGGGAGGAGGAGCCACAAACAATTTGATTCATTTTGAGTTTGTCAAGTTCTAAAGCAGGAAAAAGTTGCGGTCACTTTGGCCCCAAGCAGGGTTGTCACTTGGAAAATAAAGAACAACAAGTCTTGCTGGGAGATGGGGAGAATGGAGGCAGGGTCTTGGAAGAATGTAGGATGGGCAGGGAGCCTGAGGAGTCACGCTGGGAGCGTTTATCTAAGAATTTTTGGCCAGTGGGTGTAACATGGCCAGAGATCTGTGTGGCTGGCTGAATTATCTCCTGTGAGTACAGGAGACTGGAGGAAGGGAAGAGGAATTTTTTTAAAGTTTCAATTTTTGGGGAGGGGGGATTAGTGTGGTGGTTAATTTTAAATGTCAACTTGACTGAGCTAAGAGATGGCCAGGTAGCTGGTGAAAGTTGTTTCTAGATGTGCCTGTGAAAGGGCTTCCAGAAGAAATTAGGATTTGAATAGGTAGTCTGAGGGCGCCCTCACCATCATGGGTGGGCATCATCTAGGCCATCATCGGCCTAAATCCAACAAAAGGCAGAGAAAGGGGAAATGTGCTCTCTCTTCTGGAGCTGAGATCCATCTTCTGCCCTCTGGCATCAGCACTGCAGGTTCTCAGGCCTCTGGGCTGCAGCAGTGGCTCCTGGGACTTCTCAGCCTCCATGACCATGTGAGCCAAGCCCTCATCATAACCCTCTTTCTGTATATCTACAGATTGCCTATTGGTTTTGTTTCTCTGGAAAAATGCTAACACAAACAGAAATTGTAGCTGGCCGTGGTGGCTCACGCTTGTGATCCCAGTATTCTGGGAAGTAAGGCAGGAGGATTGCAAGTTTGAGCCCAGCCTGGGCAATTTAGTGACTTACTGGGAGTCTATCTCAAAATAAAAAAATAGTAAAGAGGCTGGGGATGTAGTTCAGTTTGAAGACCCTGCTTTCAGTCCCCAGTACTGCAAATCCAAACCAAACCAACGACAACAACAAAAAACCAAATAGGAATTATGTTCTTATGTTTAAAACCTCAGGGTACAGAACAATATACAATGAACCATTTTCCTTTCCTTCAATTTTTTCCATCCTATTTTTAATCCCAGCCATTCAGTTTCCTTCCCTAGTAGGAATCCATTTTAACAATATTTTATTCTTCCAAAAATAGTCTACGCATATCTAAGAAAGAACCACATAATTATTTTCTCTTTTATACACAGATGATAGTGTATTATACATACTGAGTTATTTTGGATTATCTCTTTCAATTCATACGGAAAACATATGAGACAAGTGTATTATTTCCTTCACTTTATAGATGAGGAAATTGGGTCATTGAGAGGTTAAGAATTTATCTGAAATTATAGATTTTGTAATGACGAAGATCTGAACATGGGGAATCTGACTTCAGAGACACATACTGTTGTAGGAATAAATAAGAATACCAGGGTTTAGGGCTGGGGATTTCGCTCAGTGGTTTCACTGCCTATTGTGAAAGCGCAAGGACCCGAGTTTGATCCCTGGTACCAAAAAAAAAAAAAAAAAATACCGGGGTTTTTTTTTTTTTTTTCCCCCGGTAGCAGGGATTGAACCCAGGGCCTTGGGACTGAGCTACATCCCCAGACCTTTTTATTTTGAGACAGGGTCTTCCTAAGTCCCTAAGTTGCCCATGTAGGCTCAAATTTTCCAACCTCTCTGAATGCTGGATTACAGGCATGCACCATCGTGGCTGGCTACCAGCATTTGTTATACAATATTCCAACAGTAAAACTTGTAAGTCAGGAATATAAATCAGGGAACTGAGCCTTTTAGCATTAACTGAAAAATACCATAAGCATTAATTTCCATAAGTAATTTTCCAGTTGATTATAGAATTTTCATTTCTACTCAGAGCTATCCTTCAATAAATGAGTTAATTTTTGCCTACATAAATAATTGCTTCTGATATGTGTCTAGCTCAGATATTTCTTTCTTTCTTTTTTTTTTCTGTACTGGAGATTGAACCCAGGGCCTTTGTACTGAACTACATACCCAGTTCTTTCTTTCTTTCTCTCTCCTTTTTTAAAAAAAATTTTGAGACAAGGCCTGATGAAGTCCTTAAGTTGCCCAGGCTAGGCTCAAATTTGTGATCCTCCTGCTTCAGCTTCCCATAGGTCTGGGACACAGGTGTGCAGCACCATGCCCTGGCTACCTTTTCATTTTTCCCATTTCTTTTTTTTTTTGGTTCCAGGGATTGAACTCAGGATCTTGTGCTTGCAAGGCAGGCAACGGCACCCCTAAGCTAAATCCCCGGCCCCTACCTTTTCATTTCTTTTCTTTTTTTTTCCTACCTTTTCATTTCTACTTATTTATTTATTATTTATTTATTTTTCCTTTTCATTTTTAAAAGCCAGCGTTCAAGGGCTGGGGAGGTAGCTCAGTGGTAGAGTGTTTTCCTAGCATGTGGAAGGGCCTGGGCTTAAACTCCAGTGCTACTAAAAAATAAAAATAAAAAATACAAGCCAGTGACTAGAAAATGAGTTCAGAATGACCGAAGAATTATTATTTAACTTGAAATTACATTTTCCTTCAAGTGTGATCTTTTTCTGTTTTAAAAAAATTGTGGTAAAATACACATGTAGTTCAATGGCATTAAATGCATTCACATTGTCGTGCAGCCAATACTATCACACTTCTCTGGGACTTTTTTCATTTTGCAAAACTGAACTTGGCCAAGGATGGGGCTCATGCCTATAATCCCACTCTCAGCAGGGTGAAGCAAGAGGATCACCTAGCATTTGAGGCTGGCCTGGATACATAATGAGTTCAAGGCCAGCCTGAACTACATAACAAGATCTTCTCTCAAAAAACCAAAAGAACAAAGAAAACAAGCTGAAACTCTGTGACCATTAAATGATAATTTCGCACTCCTCGACCTCATCCCAGCTCCTGGCAACCATCATACTACTTTATGTTTCAATAAATTTGACTAATTTAATTAACACTTATGAGTTGACTCACATAGTATTCAGGAGTGGCTTATTTCACTTAGCATGCCTTCAAGATTCATACATGTTATGGGCTGGGGACTTAGTGGTTCCACTGCCTGCCTTGCAAGCGCAAGGTTCTGAGTTTGATCCCCGGTACCAAAAGGAAAAAAAAAAAAAAGATTCATACATGTATGAATTCAACAGTATCAGAATTTCCTTCCTTTGCAAGGCTAAATAATATTTTGTATGTGTATACCACATTTTGGTTATCCATTTATCTGGTTGTAGACAATTAGGTTGCCTCCACATTTCGGTTATTATGCATATCATTTTATACCCTGCTTTTCGAGGGGGATTGGTTTGAGATATGATCTCACTGTGAGGTCCAGGCTGGCCTTGAATTTGCAGTCCTCCTGCCTCAGCTTCCTGAGTGCTAGATTACAGGTGTGTGCCATTATGGCCAGCTTTATTCAGTTTTTGGTTTTTTTCCAGTGCTGGGGACTGAACCCATTACCTTGCACATGCTAGGTAAGTGCTTTACATCAAGCTATACTTTGTGCACCCCAATCTCCTTTCAGGACTGGGGATTGAATCCAGGGGCAGCCAACCACTGAGCTAGATCTCTCACCATTTATTTATTTATTTATTTGGTACTGGGAATCGAACTCACAACCTTGAATGTGCGAGGCAGGTGCGGTCCCTTATTTATTTATTTATTTATTTATTTATTTATTTTTTGGGGTACTGGGGATTGAACTTGGGACCTTGTGCTTGTAAGGCAGGCAGCAGAACCACTGAGCTAAATCCCTGGCCCTTATTTATTTGTTTTTGAGACAAGGTCTCCTTATGTAGTCCAGGCTGGTCTTGAATTCACTATGTAGCCAAGACTAACCTAGAATTTGTGGTGATCCTCCTGCCTCAGCCTCCCTAGTGCTGGGATTATAGGAATGCACCACTATGCATGGCTGATTGGCCTTTTAAAAAAATGTTTTTTTAGGTAGGGTTTCCTTGAGTTGCCTAAGCTGGTCTCCAACTTGGGATCCTTGTGCCTCAGCCTCCCAGAGTGCTGGGATGACTGGCATGTGCCACTGTGCCAGGCTGCAAAAGTCTTTATTTGTAATGTGCCTTCAAGGCTCTCGGTAATCCATCCTCTCACTACTGTTCTGCTATAACAAATAAACCCCAATAGCTCCAATGGCTTGGCGTAACTGAAGTTTATTTCTTTTCTTTTCTTTTTTTATTTTTTTTGCTGCCAAGGATCAAACTCGGGTCCTTGTGCTTGCAAAGCAGGCAGCAGAACCACTGACCTAAATCCCTGGCCCTGAAGTTTATTTCTTCTTCCCCACAAAACAGTGCAGTGTGAGTGCTCTTGGTGAGGCAGACCCTTTCCTCCATGTACTTGATTCAGAGATCAGGCCCCTTCTGTTTTGTTTTACCATTGCTGAGAATCTCTGAATTTTGTACCCATACCTGATGGAAGCCAAAGAACATAGAGGGGACAAACCTCATTTCAAGTTCTCATTACTTTGAAAATTTCAGATAGAGGGCCTTGTGCATGTTAGGCAAGCACTCTACCACTGAGCTACATCCCCAGCCTGAAGTTCTCATTTCCCAAATGCCTTGACCTGGCAGCTGCATGGGTAAAGACATGCATATATTTCATTCGCCACATCTGGATGCAAGTGGGACTGGGAAATGTCCCTGACATTACCTGCCTCTCTGGGATAGCCCCACACACTATGGAAGTTGAAGTATAGGCTAACTCCACCATAGCTTCTACCACCTTCTACATCTGTTCCCAATCCTAACCCTCCCCAGCCACCCAGGCCTTGCTCCACAGGTACTCCAGGGCCTCTCTGCCTCACCCTTTCCTAGAATTATGTTTTTTCACATGTACTAAGGCTCTCTCATGTCCTTCATGTTGAAATAGTTGCCACTTATTAAGATAGCTGGGTGTGGTAGTGCATACTTATAATCCTAGCACTTGGAAGGCTGAGGCAGGAGGATCGACATAAGTTTGAGGCTAGCCTGGGCTACATAGTGAGTTCAAGGCCAGCTTGGATTATATAGTGAGTTTCTGTCTCAAAAAAATATATATATATAATATATCCTAGATATATAAAGTTCCTTTTTTGTTGATTTTTAAAACTAATTCACAAATCGTCAGTGCAATCCAGTGAGTTTAAGAATGATTACTGGGAGTCCATAGAAGTTAACTGATGTGTCTCAGTTTACACAGCTAGTAAGAGTGGATGGCGGTGGGGATCTAAACATTAAATCATAAGAGCATCCAGTTCTGCATTTCCTTTCTGATTCTCTTAAGAAGCAATCATTCTGCCAAACACATTTCCTATTGGGAAGGAGATCACTTTACAGTTGGGTATTCTGGGCCTCTGAACAGTTTCATTTCCCAGGGCAAATTAATAGTCATGGTTTTGTTTTTAACTTGTGTTTTATGAGTTCAGTTAGTGTCAGAGGTCTTCTAGCACCTGGTTACCTCGGAGACTTTGGTTTAAAAGTTTCTGGACTTTTATACTTGAGACACAATAACATTTATTTCTTTTTCAAGTCTCTTCTATGTTACCTTCAGAGTGATGATTCTAAGATATGGGTAAAATCTTGCCACTCCTTGGTTTAGATTTTTTTTTTTTGTAATAGGGATTGAACCCATGACTTTTGCATTGAACTACATCCCCAGACTTTTTCTTTATTTTATTTTGGTACTGGGGATTGAACTCAGGACCTTGCTCTTCCAAGGCAGGCATGGTGCCACTGTGCTAAATCCCTGGTCCCAGCCTTTTTATTTTTTGAGACAGACTCTCTCTAAATTTCCCAGGCTGAGCTCATATTTATGATTTTGCCTCAGGCCCCCAGAGTCCTGGGATTACAGGTACATGCCACCATGCCAAGCAAGGATAATTTCTTTATTTAAAAAAAATTTTTGGAAGTGCATTTTATTTATTTTGGTGGGTTTTTTTTTGGTACCAGGGATCAAACTTGGGACCTTTGGCTTGTTAGGCAGGTGTGGTGCCACTGAGCTAAATCCTGGGCCCCATTTTGGTTTTGAGCTCACTCTGTAGTCCAGGCTGGCCTCAAACTCATGGTGATCCTCCTGTGTCAGCCTCCTGAGTGCTGGTTTGCACCATCACACCTGGCAAGGATAATTTCTTTAGTCTGGCGTTTGAAGCCTTTCTTCCTTCCTGGTTCTGACCCTTTAAATCTCCATTTCTCATATTCATGCATTACTCACTGATGCCCGAACACCATTTTATTTGTCATCCCTGTTGTACCTGCTGCATCAAATACAGTATCTTCTTTCCCGCTCTCTTTTTACCTGAGAAATTCCTTTTGATCCTTCCGATCTCAGGTCAGAGTGGATCTCCTGGAAGTTCTCTTACCATGCCCCAACTGGGCCGAATGCTGCATTTCTGTGCTCTGTAACTACTGAGGCCTCTGATCTTCATCTCTGTCTCTGTGTCTCCACATGCAGGACAGGGTGGGCAACACCTTTAATGGGCTCTGTGAAGCCACCTTCTTCTCCCCACCTTTCTCCATCAGTTCAGGCAGGTTAGATAAAAGGAGCGACAGGTGCTATGGTTTCCAGCGACTTTGGCTGTGACCTCCAGGTCATACTCCCCAAGGGCACTTGAGACAATTGCTCAGGAGAGAGCCCAGGCTGAATCCTTGGGGAAGTCAACTGCCTTGTGGCCCTTAGTGGCAGCTTGCCAGGGCAGAACTTGAGCATGCCTCTTTCTGGAACAACAATAATAAACTGTAATATTTACTGAGAGGCTTCTCTGTTTCAGGTACTCTTCTTACCATTTACCTATCCATGCTTCAGTCTTATGTTGTCCTCACAAAAACCATGACTGCTGGCTCCTAGAGGTTAAGCAATTTGCCCAAGGTCACACAGTAAATGATAGGATTTAAATCTGAGCACTGTTTGTAGAGCCCATGCTATAATGTGTTGCCTTCTGGGGCTCTGATCTCCTGTCCAATAAGGACACATGTTCTTTAGTTTCTGTGGGAAACAAAATCACAGGGTCCCAGGACCAGGACTAGGGGGTAAATTTCCCTCTGCCTCATCTACCCTCCTCCCACACAGGAAGAGGGCTCAGGTATGGACAGATTTCTCACAGAAGAGAGAAAGGGGCTTCCAAGTGGCAGGGGCCCTTGGAGGTTCCCAGAGAGAAAAAGAGGGTTGGCTGGGGCAGGAGAAAAGGCCTGGCTGGGATGTGGGGGAATGATGAGCTGAGTGACAGCACAGGATCCTAGTACAAGTTTGTCTCTTAAACTCAACATAACCTTGGGGAAGTCCTTGTTTTTCTCTGAGCCTGAGCCTCAGTTTCTCTATTTGTAAATGAAGTGTAAATACTGTGTAAGACCTTCTCTAGCCCAAAGAGGCATCTGGAGTCCTATGAAGGAAAAGGCCCAGAACGGACACCAAAGAGGAGGGCAGAGAGAGAGAAGGCGCTGAGTAGGGTCTATGGGGCCAGCTGGAGAAAGGATCGGCTGGGCTTCGGAGCTCAGCCCTGCAACTTCACTCATTCGGGATGACAGGGCCGGGTTTAAGATATCCGGACCTCTAGTGTGTGTGGGGTGGACGGGTCGGAGCCCAGCACCGGCCAGGGTCGCGGCTCTGAGGGATGCGCCCTCTCTTCCCGAACTTCGGCCCTCCGCATGGGAGTCGTAGTCCCGCGGGGAGGCGGTTGCCGCGGGCGGGCAGCGGTGGACCGCGCTGCTGCGGCGGCCACCCGGGAAGCTGCGGCCCGCTGGGCCCAAAGAGCATCACGTCATCCTCTCCGCCCGGCGCCGCCCCCTCCCCGATGGCGCGTGCGCAGGCGCGCCGGGGGCTCCCGGGCGCTTTCCGCCCTCTCCAGGCTCGTTCTGGCCGCGGCGCTCTCGGCCGGCAGCGAGGAGGGAAGGTGTCCAGGATGCGGTGCGGGGCGGCCCGGTGCCCCCCTGCCCCGTCACGGCCGCGGCGGCCGCGGGGACCGGGCCAGGGCCGGGGGCAGCGACCCGAGCCGCGGTAGCGGC
>NW_004624766.1:1344508-1373386 GCF_000247695.1 Heterocephalus glaber | reverse complement strand
TTTAAAGGCCAAACAGTTTGAAATGAATCACACTTATCACTTGGTCTAGTTCACAACATGCCCCTGTTGCCCCTACCTCCAATTCCAGGTTGTAGGATGGTTCCATGCAGGATTCTAGCCCACTTCCTGGGGCAAGAGAGGTCCCAGCTGGAGCACACCAGCACCACTCAGCACTGCTCCTCTAGCACTGCACACTGGCCCTGCTACTCCTAGCAATCGCCACTTACAGGAGAATCTCTGCAGTAGGAGAGATTTTCTGTGGTGGTTTGGAGAAACATCTGGACTTTGTAATAATGAGCCATGGTGTAAAAGACATGGAGTTGTTTGACAACTGTGTCCAACACCACTCTCACATCCCTTCTTTTAAGAACAAAGATGTTTTTCTTATGGGAAATCCATTTTATGTGGTTCTGGTGGAGCCAACTTTCCCAAACAATGCCAGAGAGATGAATATGAGATTTGATTCTGGTCAGGCAGAGTGGTTCATACAGTTGGGTCAAAGTTGGGCATATGGCTAAAGTCAGGTAAATCAGTGAAACTTGGCTAGAGCTACTGTGTCCTCCAGGGTCTCCCTCCATCTTTTCCTTCCTGGGAGGCTGTGCTTGGCCTCCCTTCTCTCCTCCTTCCTGCAGAGCCTATCTTCTCCTATATTTACCTCTTTGATTTTAATCCTTGGGATGCACCAAGGCTCCTCCCACCTAGCCACAAAATTCTTAGGGCAGCAGTGGTGTCTCAGACCTGCACAAAGCAGGATGTTCCAGGAAAGACTGAGTGGAAAGCCCATGGGGCCAGTCCATTGGCCTCCAACTCCTCTCAGAGGAGGTCACCTGCATTCTGAGGATGAAGCACCTGGGAAAATGAACACCATCTCCTAGGTTATTTCTTCTGTGACTTGGGACGCTAATTCATTAACATAAAAAAAGTATCAATGTGTTGTCTCATGTAAGGTTATAAAAAGGCAAACACATGACTTCCTGGGAAGAGAAATCTGTTCCCTTAGTTTAGTAAATAAGAAAACTTACAAATAGGGAAACCAAAAGTGGGCTTGGTGAGGCGCTTGGGAGCAGGTGCAGCTCTAGCCTTAAAAGAATGTCCAAAAGGAAACAGATGTGAAGGCTCTGACCTTCAGATGACTTTCAGAGTACCTTGGCTTTCCATACCTGGCTGATCTTGGTTGAGAGAGCAGAGAAGGGTTCTGCAAAGTGTTTCTTGAGACTGCCACATGTTAGTTGCCAGCTGGCATTTATCTTAGAGACAAGGATCAAGAATTTAGAAGTGTAAATGGATTTTGTCCACTTGTGAGATGTCACAGGGCACGGATTTGGCTTGAAGGTTGTTGCACTTAGCAGTGCTTTCCAAGTCTTCCCAAAGACACGAGACTTCATATTTATCTCTTAGAAAGAATGTCAGAAGTTTTCTTATCACTTCTATATTACCTCAATTTAAATTCTTAATGGAACACTTGAGACAAGGTTTTGCTAGGTAGCTCAGACTGGCCTTGAACTTGCAGTGATCCTCCTGCCTTAGCCTCCTGAGTGCCGAGATTATAGGCATGCACCATCATGCCCAGCAATTCCTAGCTCTTTGAATTTTATTTTGAGACAAGGTCTCATTAAGTTTCCCAGGCTGGCCTTGAACTTGTGGTCCTCCTGCCTCAGCCTCCCAAGTAGCTGGGATTAGAGGATGATGTGTCTTTTTTTTTTTTTCTGGTGCTAATGATAGAAGCCAGGACCTTAGGACTGAGCTGTACCCCCAGCCCTCAGCCCTTTTTTATTTTGGAGCAGGGTCTTGGTAATTTAAAAAGTTGCTCAGGCTGGGCTTGAACTTGTGATCCTTTTGCATCAGCCTCCAAGAGTCTTTTTTTTTTTTTTATTTGATACCGGGGATTGAGCTCAGGACCTTAGCTTGTGAGGTAGGCAATGGAACCACTGAGCTAAATCCCCAGCCAAGAGTCATTTTTTTTAATTGAGAAAATTTTTTTACGGATGTGGGGGAAACTAGTGCAATGGCTTAGTCATTGACTCTCAGGGGTTCCGTGATGTGGCATTGTGTGATGTGGAGTGCGGCCTCTTTGTGGTTCAGTCACCAACCCATATTTCAGTAGAGGAGATGTGTCAGCAGAGGAGGCACACCCCTTGTTTTCTGAATTGTGGTTAAGACTTCTTGGTTTTTCCTTTCTCCCCACTGTTTATCAGTTCTGCAAATGCTTTTCTTAGACTAAATACAGTAGTGGGATTTTGCTTCTAAGAAGCACACTCTTTTGTCTTACATGTGGTGGTGGTTACAGGAAGTTTTATGCTTTTTACCTGAAGCCTGTTTTTTTTTTGTACTGGGGATCGAACTCGGGTTCCTTGAGCTTGCGCAGCAGGCGGCGAAACCACTGAGCTAAATCCCCGGCCCTGAAGCCTGTTTTTTTTTTGAAAAAAAAAAAAAGATTTGCGTATGGTAAGCTCAAGAATCCTTCTGTGTAGACTTTAGTTGCGTCTTTTGTGATTGTAGTTGGGGTCTGTTTGTGACATTTATTATTTGCAATGAAAGGTTATGGGAAGTAACAAGTAAACTTTTAGGATTATTAAGGGAATGAAGCCAGGCGTGATGGTGCATGCATATAATCTTGGCACTTGGGAGGCTGAGGCAGGAGGATCACCCAAGTTCAAGGCTAGCCTGGGATACATAGAGTTCAAGGACAGCCTGAGGGCTGGGGATTTAGCTCAGTTATGCATCCGCCTGCCTCACAAGCACAAGGTCCTGAGTTCATTCCCCAGTTCTGCAAAACAAACAAACAAACAAAACCCCCAAAAAACTATTGTCAAGGATAGCCTGAACTACATAGTGATATGATAGCCTGTATTGAAAAAAAAAAAAAAAAAAGGAATGAAGACAGGGGGTGGAAAATGACTTAGAGATAATAATCACAGGCCATGATTCATAAAACAGTATTAATTGTAGATAAACCCAATTAGTTTATAGCAAATCACATGTATTTTTGTTGTAATGTATTTGAATTACTTTCCGGGAATATTGAAGGACTTGGTTCTTCACTTAGGATTGGAGGTATCATCTCTAATACCAGTTTCTTTCCTCATTTTTGGAGTTTTGAAACATGGGCCTCCAATAGTGTTTTAGCCTTGTTAGGATGATAGGGATTAATTTGGGGCTATATTGTTGTTGAAGAAAACCTGAGATTTTATTTTGGATAAGTTAGATGTCTCTTCTTGTTTTTCCCGGTCTTCATTTGATAGTGACCATTAATTCTTTTTTCCTGATTATAAAGCCATGGGCTATTATAAAGCAATGAGTCATTATAAAAATTAAAACATTATAGAATTATAAACTCTTGTTGCAGACAGGATAATTTAATAGTGAGCAGAACTTGCTGGGTGTGGTAGCACACACTATAATCCCTGTACTCAGGAGGTAGATGCAAGAACTAATGGTGAGTTTGAGGCCAGCCTGGACCACATAGCAAGACCTTGTCTCCAAAAAAAAAAAAAAGCAGAACTTTTATTTGTCACTGTCCTGTAGGTTGGTGATGCTATGTCCTCACATGGCAGAGGCAGAAGGCATGCTAAGTGCCATGTGATGCGTCTATATTAGAAAAAAAGACCCTTAATCCCATTAATAAGACTGGGCTCAGGGGTTGACCACCTCTTAAGGGTCCCACCTCTTAATACTGTCACATTGGCAATACCTGAATTTTGAAGAGAATCTAAATAATAGAAATACAACAAATATCTAGAGATACTATGTGCTAATCTGACATCCAGTTTTGTCGAACTCTGAGGTTATGTCCAAATAGTGTTTCTTTTTCTCCCTAATACTTGATGTAATATTCTACCTGTTCCCTCTTTTCTCACATTTATGTCACACACATTCTTTCTCCCTCATTTCTATTACATGGAAGATGGTGCATGTGTAATTTTGTCTACCAGAAGAATGTTTAGTGTTTTGTGGAGGATTATTGTTCTGCTGATCTAGCTCACTTGGTTCCTTTATTCATTTGGTTATGAGTTTGGCGCATTCAATAAGGCCAATGTTATTGAACTGGTTGCCATAAAAACCAGTTAGCTTTTTTTCTACCCACTTTTGTGCTAACCTCAGGTGATTGCTTGGTTACAAGTGCCCTGTGGGATATAAGGAGGCAAGAAAGTGAGGTTAGAGCAGCAATTTACCCATTATTATTATTATTATTATTATTATTATTACTACTACTACTACTATTATTATTTTTTTTTTTGAGACATTGGCTGGCTATGCAGTCTAGGCTGGCCTTCAACTCTTGGCAGTCTTCCTGCCTCAGGCTTCCTAGTGTTGGGGTTATAGGCATGCACCACCATGTCCAGCTAACAGCTATTGTTTATTTCACTGTTTTTGTTTTTGGTACCGGGGATTGAACTCGGGATCTTGCACTTGTGAGACAGGTGCCGGAACCACTGAGCTAAATCCCCGGCAAACAGCTATTGTTTATTGACTGCAGTTCAGTGCCACATACCAGATGGCACTATCCCCATGTTGCAGGTTAGGAAGCTAAAATGCAGAGAATTTAATAAGCCAAGGTTAAAAAAAAAATTTGGAAATTTGTTCTCCTTGTCTGTAAAGTCCTCTACCATGTACCTTTGTATTGAAAGACCAACTTGTTTTCAAAGATGTGTGTGACACAGTTCTGCCCTTGAGGAGCTTATAGTTTTCTGAGGTTAGGGATATAAATCAATAACTGCAATATGGTAAGTAACATAATGAAAGTATGGTTATAATTTAGAAGCTGGGCTTGGTGGTGCACGGCTGTAATCCCAGCACTCTGGGAGGCTAAGGCAGGAGGATTGCAAGTTTAAGGCCAGCCTGGGCAACTTAGTGATTTAGTGAGACCTTATCTCAAAATAAAAAGATAAGAGATAAAAAATAAAAAAAAGGCAGGGGATGTAGCTCGGTTCAATGCCCAGTACTGCTAAAAAAGAAGAGTGTGTTTATAATTTAGAGTTGTATTATAGGTAGTTATTTTTCAGAAGACCACAAAGTTAGTTTTCTTTGTTTTTCATTCCCTCATTCAGATATTTTCTGAGTTCCAGTTACTTCCTTGTAGCTATTTGAGGTACTTGATGCGTTTCAATGAATGAAGCTCTCTTTGTGAATCTTCTGTTATACTGGAAGCCAGAAGCTAACAAATTAAACATAAGGTAGTAACTTATATAGTACTATCTTAGGAGGCAAAAAAGGCTGTGACAAAAGTAAAGCAGGGTAAATGGGATCAGGAATGTTAGGACCACACA
Organism: Heterocephalus glaber; assembly: GCF_000247695.1. Next base: position 1,368,119 of record NW_004624766.1, on the reverse strand, counting down.
GCTACAAAAGTTGCACTTGTCCTTTTTTTTTTGGTGGTAATGGGCCTTCACATTGAGCTATATCCCCAGCTCTTTTTCTTTTCTTTTCTTTTTTTTTGAGACAGGATCTCACCAACTTGTTGAATTCCCAGGCTGGGCTCAAAGTTGCAAGCCTCCTGCTTTACCTCCCAGAGTGCTAAGATTATAGGCATGTGCCACCACTCTGGCTGTATTTTTTTGTTGTTTTTTTTGAGACAAGTTCTCACTATGTAGTTCAGGGTGGCCTTGAACTCCTGCCTCAGCTTCCTGAGTTCTGGGATTACAGGTGTGTGCCACCATGGCTGGGATCCAGGCGCCGCCCCCCCCCCCATCAAACCCAGGACCTTGCGCTTGCGAGGCAGGTGTGGCGACACTGATCTAAGTCCCCAGCCCAGCATCTACTTTTAAGGCCTCATTGAGAAGGTGATAAGTAAGGAAAATTTTAAGGAATCAGTGGAGTGAGCCAGATATATATGTGGAGAATTACGTTGAGGGAGAAAACAAATACACACGCATAATTTGCCATGGAGCATTTGGACTCCCTTTTTGTTGGATTGTCTCATATTGCATCTGTCAGTCAAAAATATATTTTTTGTGGGCCTTGCACATAGAAGGTTAAGTGCTCAATCACTGAGTTATATCCCTAGCCCTAAAATTTTTTTTCTTTTTGATATTGGTGAATCACTGAACACACTACTCCCTGCCCTCCTTTGTTTAGCCCTTCTGTGAGCCTTAGCTTATCAGATTCTGTGCTGAGTGCTGGAGAAGAAGGGTGTGTTGTAAAACAAGGTAGACAAGAATGAGTTCTTTTTGTTTTTTTTTTTTTTAAGAATGAGTTCTTAAGAGAGGAACATCTATCTTTTTTTTTTTTTTGTACCGGGGATCTAACTCGGGACCTTGTACTTGCGTGGCAGTGCCAGAACCACTGAGCTAAATCTCTGGCCCAGGAATGTCTATCTGATGATGTTCAAAAGAGGGATAGAGTACCGTTCTGTAGCCCTCCAGATTATGTCTTGCAAAATTTGCTGTAGAGGTAAGAAAATATGGTTTCTCTAATTTCTTCATTAATTCAGTATTCATTTAATACAGTACATGCACAATCACTCATAGCCTGGAAAAAAGTGAAGGTCTCCTTCATGTATGGAATAGCTTCCCTCTTCTCTCTTTTTCTTTCCCTTCCCCTTCCCCTTCCCCTTTCCTTCTCTTCTGTTCCTTGTACTAGAGATTGAACCCAGGCCCTTCACTCTGAGCTACATCCACAGCCCTTTTGGTATTTTGAGATAGGCTCTTACTAAATTTCCCAGGCTGGGCTTGAACTTGGAATCCTCCTGCCTCAGCCTCTTGGAGTACTGGGATTGCAGGTGTGCACAAGCTTTAATGTTCTATTTTTAAGGAGAGAAACATGACATTTCAGCATAATGGTGTACATTGCAACTTAGAACTGCTTCAAAATAAAAAAAGGATTGGGGATGTAGCTCACTGCAAACCCCCTGGGTTGAATATCTAGTACCGCAAAATAAACAGATACACGAAAAGTTGAGTTTTAAGCTATATATTTCCAATAGAGAACTTAGAAATTATAAAAAGATATAGAAATCTCACCAGGGATTTAGCTCAGTGGTTCTAGTGCCAAGTGCAAGGTCCCGAGTTCGATCCCTAGTACCAAAAAAAAAAGATAATAGAAATCTCTTATAATTCCTCTGTAATTGAACTCAAAAACATTTGGTTGTCTTTAATGAAGTTCCTTTCAGTATTGAAATATTTTTATTGTATAATTTAAACACAGTAAAGTGCATAAATCCTAAATTATAGCTTAATATATTTTTTATCTTTGTATATATGCATGTAACCATCACCCATATCAATTCCAGTTTTTATTGTGTGTGGGTGTATGTATTTGATAATGTAAAGTGTAAAATTTTATTTTGACTTTTCTCTTGATGTTCTATCATGAGTGTTTCTCAGTTTCATCACTGTAGTCTCCTCAAATTTCATTGATTATAGTTAGGAGTTATTTAATTACAAGGAACAGAAACTCACTCAACATGATGGGGTCTGTTTCACATTGTGACATGTTCTACATTTACAGATAATTTCCTAAGAGAATATCTTGTATCAATACAAAGATCTTTCTGCTGGCCATTTGGAATACTTTTTTTTTCTTTTGAGACCAGGTCTTGCTATGTAGTTCAGGCTGACCTTGAACTCACTGTGTATTCCAGGCTGGCCTGGAACTCGTGGCAATCCTGCCTCACTCCCGAGTGCTGGTATTACAAGCATGCACCACCATGCCCAGCTTGGCATACTTTTAAAAGTATCCACATACATTTATTTTTACAGACTTAAGGGAGTCATTCTGTGGCATTAGTTGCTAAAACTGGACCTTGTTTTTTTTTTTTTAAGCAAAACATTTATTGGTACATTTTTAGACATACATTATTATTATTATTATTTTTTGGTACTAGGGATTAAACTCGGGGCCTTGAGTTTGTGAGGCAGGCAGCATAACCACTGAGGTAAATCCCCGGCCCTAGGCATACATAATATTAACACTTATCATAGGGAATTTGAACCTGTACTTGATATATCCTGACTATTCTTTTTTCCCCATTCCCCACTCCCCTCAACCTCCTGCTCCATATATACAAAAGCTTTGTTTTCATTTTTCCTTCTATTTTTACTTTTTTTCTTGTTCCTTCTTTCCTTTCCTTCCATTCCCCCTCCTTTGTTCCCCTTCCCATTTGAACACTTTTTTCCCATTTCCCAATATCGTACATTTTAGTCCTTATTTCCACTTTCAGTTTCTCATACCAGAGAAACAATGTGGTATTTAAATGTGTGTGTCTGATTTATTTCACTTAAGAGTATGGTCTCAGGGTCCATCAATTTACCTAGAAATGTCTCAAGCTCATCCTTCCTTATGGTAGAGTAATATTCCATTGTAGGAAAAGACCACATCTTCTTTATCCATTCCTCAGTTGATGGGCATTTGGGCTGTTTCCAAGATTTAGCTATTACAAACTGTGCTGGTATGAACTTGGGTGTGCATATATCACTATGGTATGATGCTTTTAATTCTTTTGGGAGGATACCAAGAAGGGAAATAGCTGGGTCAAATGGAAACTCTAGCTTTAGTTTTTTGAGGAATCTCCACACTGATTTCCATCGTGGTTGCACCAGTCTACACTCCCACCAACAGTGGAGCAGGGTTCTTCTTTCCCCACATCCCCACTAGCATTTGTTATTGGTTAATTTCTTGATAACAGCCATTCTTTCTGGAGTGAGATGGAATCTCAGCATTGTTTTAATTTGCATCTCTTGAATAACCAGTGATGTTGAACATTTTTTCATATATTTATTTGCCGTTTTCTGCTTCTTCATCTGAGAAGTGTCTATTCATTTCAGATGCCCATTTTTGGATTGGATCTTTAAAATTGGGGGGAGTCTAGTTTTTTTGAGTTCTTTATATGGTCTAGATAGTAGTCCTTTGTCTGAAGAAGAGCTGGCAAAATATTTTTCCCATACTGTGGGTTGTCTCTTCACTCTGTTAGTGGTTTCTTTTGCTGTGCAAGATGAGATCCCAGTTGTTAATTTTTTGTGATAGTTTCTGTGTGATCAGAGTTTTGTTCATAAAGTCTTTGTCAGCACCATTGTCTTGAAGAGTTCTACCTATTCTATCTTCCAGCAGATTTAGTGATTCTATTTTAGTATTTAGATCTTTGATCCATTTTGATTTTAGTTTAGTGCACGGTGAAAGATATGGGTCTAGTTTTCATCTTTGACATGTGGAAAGCCAGCTTTTCCAGCACCGTTTCTTTTTGGTACCTGGGATTGAACTCAGGACCTTGGCTTGCAAGCCAGGCAGCAGCACCACTAAGCTAAATCCCCGGCCCTTCCAGCACCATTTATTGAACAGGCTATCTTTCTTCCAGTGAAGGTGTTTGGCTCCTTTGTCAAAGATAAGGTGGCTGGGCCGGAAATTTAGCTCAGTGGTTTCGCTGCCTGCTGCAATCCCTGGTACCAAAAAAAAAAGATAAGGTAGCTGAGTGTGTTTGGAGTTGTTTCAGTATCTTTTAGTCTGTTCATTCATCCTCAGGTCTGTTTTTTTGCCAGTAACATGCTGTATTTATCACAGTAGCTTTATGATATAATTTCAAGTCAGGGATTGTGAATGCCCCATGCCTTGCCTTTGTTGCCCAGAATTGTTTTTGGTATTCTAGGTCTCTTCTGGTTCCAAATGAATTTTAGGATTGTTTTCTGTAATTCTCTGAGATATGATATTGGTATTTTGATCAGGATTGCATTAAATCCGAATAAAAATTTTGAAAGTATGGCCATTTTCACTATATTGATTCTTCCTACCCAAGAACAAGGGATATATTTCCACTTTCTGGTATCTTCTTTGATCTCCTTTTTCAGAGAACTGTAGTTTTCAACATAGAGGTCTTTTACTTCCTTTATTAGATTAATTCCTAGGTATTTCATTTTTTTGCTATTGTGAAAAGTGTTGTTTCCCTAATTCTCTCTGTGAGTTTGTTGTTTGTGTACAGAAATGCTATTGATTTTTGAGTGTTGACTTTGTATCCAGCTATGCTACTGAATTTGGTTATTAAATCTAGAAATCTTTTGGTAGAGGTTTTGGGGTCTTCTATGTAGAGTATCATGTCATCTGCAAATAGTGATAATTTAACTTTTTCCTCTCCTGTCCTTACTTTTTAAATTTCTTTCTCTTGTCTAATTGCTCCAGCTAATGTTTCCAGAACTATATTGAACATGAGTGGTAATAGTGGACATTCTTGTTTTGTTCCTGATTTTAGAGTGAAAACTATCAATTTTTGTCCCTTTAGTATGATGTTGGCTGTTGGTTTGTCGTAGATGGCTTTTATCAGATTGAGATAAAAACCATCTATACCAATTTTCTGTAGGGTTTTTATCATAAATGAATGTTAGACTTTGTCAAATGCTTTTTCTGCATCTTTTGAGATGACCATATGGTTTTTGTCCTTAGGTCTGTTAATACGGTATATTACATTTATTGATTTGCATATGTTGAACCATCCCTGCATCCCTGGGATGAGTCCTACTTGGTCATGGTATATAATCTTCTTAATGATTTTTGCTGCATCCTGTTTGCCAGTATCTTATTGAGGATTTTTACATCTATGTTCATTAGGGAGATTGGCCTATAATTCTCCTTTTTGGTTGGATCCTTCTCTGGTTTTGGTATCAGGGTAATGCTTGCTTCCAGGAATGAATTTGGGAGTATTGCTTCCCCTTCAGTTTAATTTAATTTTTTAAATTTTTATTTATTTATTTTTTTCTGGTACCAGGGATCGGGCTCAGGACCTTGTGCTTACGAGGCAAGTGGCGGCACTACTGAGCTAAATCCCCAGCCCCTATTTCAGTTTTATTAAATAGTTTGAGAAGTAGCGGCATTTAGCCTTTTCTAAACTTTGTGAAAATTCAGCAGTGAACCAATCCATCAGGCCCTGAGCTTTTCTTTGTTGGTAGGTTTCTGATTACATCTTCAGTTTCATTGACTGATGTTAGTTTATTTAGAACTTTTATATCTTCTTGAGTCAGCTTTGGTAATTCATATGTATGTAACAATCTATTTCTTCTGTATTTTCTATCTTATTAGAATACAGGTTCTTGGGGCTGGAGATTTAGCTCAGTGGTTTCGCCACCTGCTGCGCAAGCGCAAGGACCCAAGTTCAATCCCTGGTACCAAAAAAAAAAAAAAGAATACAGGTTCTTGAAGTTATGTATTGATGATCTTCTGGATTTCTGCAGGATCTGTTGTGATTTCACCCTTTTCATTCCTAATTGTGTGGATTTGGGTCTTTTCTTTTTTTGAAAGTTGGCTAAGGATTTGTCATTTTTATTTAATCTTTGAAAGAACCAACTCTTCAATTCATTCCTTGTATTGTTTTCTTAGTCTCCATTGCATTAATTTCTGCTTTGATCTTTATAATTTTCTCCTTTATACAAGCTTTGGGCTTGATTTGATCTTCTTTTTCTAGAAGCTTGAGGTTCAACATTGAGTTATTCATTTGAGCTTGTTCTGTTTTCCTGAATGGGAATTCACTGCCATAAATTTCCCTCTTTTTTTTTTTTTGGTACCTGGGATTGAACTTGGGTCCTTGCCCTTGCAAGGCAGGCGGTGGAACCAGTGAGCTAAATCCCCGGCCCTAAATTGCCCTCTTAAGACTGCTTTCATTCCATCCCATAAGTTCTGATATATTGTATTGTTATTATCATTTAATTGTAGAAACTGTCAAATTTCTTCTTTGACTTCATCTGTGACCCATTGGTTGTTCAGAAGGGTGTTATTTAATTTCCATGTGTTTATGAAGTAAATATGCCCTCAATATGGTGATTTTTACCCTCAGCAGAGAAAATTTAAAAGCGGTTAGGGAGAAAAAAATAGAGAAGTAGAAGAAGAGGAAGAGATTAAAAGCAAGGCTGGAGGAAAAAGGGAAGATTACATGAACTTTGGGAAACTGGTGAAGAAGACAGGAGGGAACAGGAGAGGGAAGAAATAAAAGCATGAACAGAACAACAACAAAAGTAGAAACAATGTTCATACTCGTAAAAACAAGAACAAATAAGAAAAAAACAAAACAAAACAAAAAACAAGAAAAAAATGAAGGAAAAGAAAAGTCTACTTCAGGGCATGTCTCTTTTGTCACTGGTAGACAGAGTGGGCAGGAGCCCAGACCTGTGTTGATTAATCCCAGCAAGCCAGCCCTACATTTATGGCAGGGGATAGTCGATAATTCTAGCAAGCCTGCACCTTTAGTTCCGCTGAAGTTCAGGTTTCTGGTGTGGCTGGAAGCTGATTTGTTCAGCCCGCAACACTCTGTGTGCCTCCTACTGGCTTGAACTCAGTTCTGCCTCACCCTGACACTGGGAACTGCTGGATAGAGCCAGCTTGCAGCTGCTCTGAGTTCCAAGCTCAGTTGGCCCCTTTCCAAAATGGCTACCAGCTGGTTGCCCTCTTCTGGGGAGTGTCTGAACCTGAATAACTCACCAGTCATTGCAGTCCTCTGTGTCCACTACTATGTTCCACTGGTACATTTTTCTGTGGAGGCCTCTGGAGTCACCAGTAGTGACTGTGTGCAGTTTTGAGCTGTGCCTCCCCTCAGTGAGTCAGGGCTCAGGGAGAAAGTGCCACTTGGCACCTCCTTCTTCAGTATTGAAGTCTCTCTCTTCACACTTCCTGTGGGCTTCTTCCCACTTCAGATCCTTGCTCGGCCCACTTCCCTCCTCTTCTTCTTCCTCACATTGCTACTACAGTCCAGTGTCTAGACACCAAATTTTGGAGAGGCTGTTTCTCTGCTATTCATGACTCTGCCATCTTTCCAGAAGTCTCAATTCTTTAACCTTTTAAGGAATTCCCAAGTTTTATTTTTGGTGTCAGGAATTGAATTCAGGACCTCACACTTGCCAGGCAGGCACTGTGTTCCTGAGCTACATCCCCAGCCCTCCCAAGTTGTTTTAAAATTTTTTTTTTTAGTAAACAGTTGAGTTCATGATGATTACATTCATTGTGAGGAGTTGGTTCATGTATGTAGCACATGTTCAAGGTGTTTTCTATAGGAGCTGCATCAGTTCACATTCTGACACTATATCATGTTTCCACTTTCTCCACATTCTCTCTAATACTTGTTATTTTACATATTTTTGATATAATTTTATTTCATGCTACATTTTTTGACTATTTGTAAATATATTTTTTTTTGTTTGTTTTTTGAGACAGGATTTCACCTTTTTTTTTGGTGCTGGGGATTGAACTCGGGTTCTTGCGCTTGCAAGGCAGGCAGCAGAACTGCTGAGCTAAATCCATGGCCCCCTAGAATCTCACTTTTAAAATAGCTTTTAAAAAAGCTTTTCATGGGCCGGGGATTTAGCTTAGTGGTTTTGCCGCCTGTTGTGCAAGCACTTGGACCCAAGTTTGATCCCTGGTACCAAAAAAAAAAAGCTTTTCATTAGTCCTTTATATTTTTATTGTGTATTGTCTGTATATGCTTGTTATTTCTTTTTGCTCATTTAGGGGTTTTTTGGGGGGAGGTAGTAGAGAAGGTAGTATTGGGGTGCTTTTTTTTTTTGGTGCCGGGGATCGAACTCGGGTCCTTGCACTTGTGCAGCAGGCAACAAAACCACTGAGCTAAATCCCCGGCTTTATAAGTTCACCACCACTGCCTTTTCTTTCTTTCTTTTTTTTTTTTGGTACCAGGGATTGAACTCAGGACCTTGCACTTTCGAGGCAGGTGGTGGAACCACTGAGCTAAATCCCCGGCTGGGGTGCTTTTTAAGGGTAATATAGATCTGTCTTGCTTAGGAAAGCTGATGAATTTACTGTGGAAGCAGGGAGGGTAATTTTGTTTCAAGGATACATTAGTTTGCTATCCTGCATCAAATTACCAAAAACTGGGTGGCTTACAGCAGCACAGTGATTTATTTTCTCACTGTTTTGGAAGCCAGAAGTTCTGCCAGCAGGCCAAAGTCCTTCAGAGACTCTTGGGGAGAATAATTCCCTACCTCTTCAAGCTTCTGGTGGCTTTTGCCATTCCTTGGCCTCTGGCCATGTCACTCTAATTTCTAACTCTGTCTTCACATTCTCTTTACCTTTGTGTGTGTCTTCTCGATGTTTCTATCTTGTAGAGATTCTTGATGTTGGATTTTAAGTCCACCCAGCTAATCTAATATGATCTCATTTTACAACCCTTAATTACATCTGTGTCTTAGTTACTTTGCCTTTGCTGAGATACAGTAGCCAACATCCATAATTTAAAGGAGGGGAGATTTATTTTGGATTATAGTTTTACTCAGTAGTTGACAGCTCCAAGGCAGAAACAGGATGGCAGTAGGGCATAGTGGAGGAAAAGGTTCTCAATCCTGATTGGAGGATTAGGGGAAGAAGATACATATTTCTAGGTCACATCCCCCCGGTGACCTGCCTCTTCCAATCAGGCCCCACCTCCTAATAGCACACTCAGCTATGAGCTCATCAGTGGATGAATCTACTGGTGAGTATAGCACCCCTGTGATCCATTTTCCTTCCACATACATAAGAATTTTGGGAGGCACTTTAGATCTAAACTGTAACAGTCTTTATGAACCTTTCCCAAACAAGTTAACATTCACTGGTCCTGGGGATTAGGATGTAGACATGTTTTGGTGCTACCAATCAACATACTGCAAAAATGCTAAAAGATCAGGTCTTGAATTTCTTCAGTTGTGAGCAAGAAATAGAGAGGAGTAAAAGGGAGAGTCTAGGAAGAATTACCAAGGATGGGCCCAATTCTACCAGTGCTTTTACTGTTACAGTAAACCCTTGAGTTATGACTGGCCTGACATGCGAACAACTTGGGTTATGACCAGAATTTTAGTTTTAACTTATGAACAAAGTCTTGAATTATGACTCAAATGCCAGCTGCTTGTGCTTCCAGATGGTCTCAGATACAGATTTAACCCTTAAAGAGTTCTGGAAGGAACATTATAACATTCTTTCCTGTGTGGGGTTAATTGAGAAATCTTGGACCAGTGTCTCTCTAAGGACACTGAGATCTGCCTAGAACAAAATACGGCTTAAAATTATACAGGAGAGAGGCTTTCAAGGCTGTGCAGAGGAGCCTGAGCCTTAAATGGACCATCTGGAGTTAAAATCAACCCTTGAAAACAAATTGAGTTTGTCGTAAGTCAAAGGTCCATTGTACCATACTGGATATTCAGAGATTTCACAGGATTTTAGGATACACAAAAATGACTTGGGTATGACATTTTTGACAGAAGCTCGTGTATCTCAGACAAAAATCAAACTTCTAGGTAGAATATTGCTATCTGAAAAAGTATCTTATTAGTAGCCAAGTTGGAGAAAGTCAGGCACTGTACTATTTTCTTCTTCTTCTCCTTCTTCCTCTTCTTCTTCCTCCTCCTCCTCCTCTTCCTCCTCTTCTTCTTCTTCTTCCTCGTCATCATCATCTCTAAGCCTGGAATTTGTGACATATTCTTATAAAATAGCCAAATACGCCTCATAGATGAGAAGAAAGGTTAGAATTTCCAAGATTTATTTTATAGAGTTTATTTTCCAGAAGAAGAAAACGTGGCTGACAGGGTTCTGAGTGACTTGTTCAAGTTTTCATAGCTGGTTAATACCAGAGCTCATACTTGAATTTGGATTCCTTAACTCTTACGTGCCTGCTTTTCCCAGTGTGACTCCCTGGAAACTGACAAAGAAGTCTTCTCCTCATTTAAAGTTGATGTTCTGGGCCTGGGATTTAGCTCAGTGGTTTTGCCACCTGCTGCACAAGCGCAAGGACCTGAGTTCAATCCCTGGTACCAAAAATAAGTAAGTAAGTAAATAAATAAATAAAGTTGATGTTCCCTACTGTGATGATAAAGGAGACGGTAGTGCAGCTGGGGGTTACATTTGTCACCTGGGTTTCAAACCCACCTCCTCTTTTTACTATTTGTGTGACCTTGGTCATTTTATCTTTGTGTTTCAGTTTCTTAATCTTTAAAATAGAGATAGACCGGGGATTTAGCTCAGTGGTTTCGCTGCCTGCTGCTGTGCAAGCTCAAGGACCCGAGTTCAATCCCCGGTACCAAAAAAATTTAAAAAAATAAAATAAAAGAGATAGAATAGAGTTGCAGAGATTAAACACACTGGCACAGTGATGGATGCCTGTAATCCCAGCTACATGGGAGGCCAAGGCAAGAGGATTGCAAGTTTGAGGTCAGCCTGGGAAATTTAGTGAGACTGTGGCTCAACATAAAGTATAAAGGGGGTTGGAGATGTAGCTCAGTGGTAGAGTACCCCTGGATTCAGTCCTCAGTACCCCACCCCCCAAGATGAAATGAATTAATACACTAAATTTTACTGTTACTAACTTTTTATTTTTCATTACTTCTATATAATTTTGACATCATTGGGACGTATTGATAGGGTAATGCTACTATATACATGATCCCATTTGGGCTTGGTAGCAACAACATAAGGAAACTCTATTCCCATTTTATAGATGAAGCAACAGATGTACAGCACAGTTAGGTAATTTGCCTAAGGTTACACAGCTAAAATGAAGAAAGACTAGGTTTTATATTCAGATCTATGAGAATCCAGAGTTTATTTTCTTAAATTCAAAAGCTATTGAGGGCCGGAGATCTAGCTCAGTGGTTCTGCTGCCTGCCTCGCAAGCGAAGGGACCTGAATTTGATCTCCGGTACCAAAAAAGAAAGCTATTGAAATAATCGTACATAAAGTGCACATATCAAAGTGTACACTATGATAGCATTTTTACAAACTGCATCCACCTGTGTTGCCAGCATTCCAAAATCATTATTTGCCTTCCCACTCACCAGTCACTATTCTGACTTTTAACAGCATAGTTCCGTACATAGTTCCATATGACTGTAATCATATACTGTGAGCTCTTTTGTGTCTGGATGCTTTTGCACAATTATGTTTGAGAGAATCATTCACTTTGTATGTAGTTTTAGATTGTTCATTCTCATTGCTGTATAGTTTTTCACTGTGTGACTTTACCACAGTTTATCTCTCAGTTTTGCAGTTGGTAGGAATATGAATAGTTTCAGCATGTTGAATATTACAATATTGATATGTTGTGAACATTTACCTAAGTACATTTTTTATAAATATGCTTTTTGGTCTGTTAGGGGTGTAGTTAGGATAGAATTGCTGAGTCATAGGTATAAATAGGTTCAGTGTTAGTAGACGCCATATGGTTTTCCATAGAGGTTGTGCCAGTTTACATTCCTGGCTGCAGTGCATCAGAATGTAGGTTGCTCCCTGTCCTCACTAACACTTGACATTTTCTTTCCTTTTTGTTTTACCTATTGCCCTGGTTATGCAGTGGTATTACATTATTTGAATTTGCAAGTTCTGGATAACTAATGCAATTAAGCACATCTCCAGGTTATCAGGTATTTGTGTGTAGCCTTTTCTTTTTTTGAGGAATCTAGGTCTTTTTACTATTTTTTTCTTTACTGATTTAATTACATTCTTTATATGTTCTAGGTATGTCTTGTTATATGTGTTGCAGATATCTTCTTGTATCCTTTGTTTTCTCTTTTCATTCTCTTAATGGTGGCTTTCAAGGAACAAAAGTTAAATTGTACTATTAATTCTTTATGGTGTATTTTTTATTTTGTATCTTTGCTATTGTGGAGTTATGATGATGTTTTGTGTCTTCTTCTAAAGGCTTTTTTACCCTTCACATTTAAATATGTAATCCTAGAGCTAATTCTTTTAAGTATTATGCTTGTAACACTACTGGTGTAAAAAAAAAAGCATCTCCATGCTTTTTGGGGGTTATTTTTCAGTATTCTACAGAGTGAAAGAGATATATTTCCATTGCTCACAGCTGGCCTTGGAGTACAAGAAGTCTTTGATATGACCAATATAGTGCTTTTAATGCACATTTTGCTAAACAAATACTAGTCTTTGTGGTTTGATATAGTACCGATTTGTAAAATTTTAGTGGTTAGAAAACTCTGTAAAAGAAGAATTTACTACTATAAAAGGTCTTATGGATATGGGAAACTTTTCTGTCTTTGAAGGTAAGTTAGTGAAGTACTCAGATTCCCTTTTCTTTCTTTTTATGGCGATGGAGATTGCACATGCTAGTTAAGTGCCCCTATCACTGAACTACATCCCCATCCCTTTTTAAATTGTTTTTTTTTGAGACAGGGCCTTGGTGTGTATGTAGTTCAAGGTTGTCTTGAACTCAGAATGTATCCTAGACTGCCGTGGAACCCATGGTGATCTTCCTTCCTTAGCCTTCCGAGTGCTAGGATTATAGGAATGCACCACCACACCTGACTTTAAATTGTATTTTTAGGGCTGGGGATTTAGCTCAGTGGTTCTACCACCTGCCTTGCAAGCACAAGGTCCTGAGTTTGATCCCTGGTACCAAAAAAAAAAATTGTACTTTTGAGATAAGGTCTTGCTAAGTTGCCCAGGCTGACCTAGAACTTTTTTTTTTTTGGTATGGGGGAGCGAACTCAGGTCCTTTCGCTTGAGCAGCAGGCAGCGGAAACCACTGAGCTAAATCCCCGGCCCAACCCTGAACTTTTGATCCTTCTGTTTCAGCCTTCCTAGTAGTTGGGCGACAGGCTTGGGTAACCTTGCCCAGTGGCATCCAGACTTTTATTTTAATTTTATTTGGTACCGGGTATCAAACTCAGGTCTTTGCGCTTGTGCGGCAGGCTGCAAAACCACTGAGCTAAGTCCCTGGCCCCGCCTTCAGACTTTTAAACCTCGTTGTGTGCTTTTGGGAAGAGGATGCTGGGTAGTTCTTTATAAGCTGTAGGCTGAGACACATGTTAGTGTTTGGGAGATGGCATTGTTTGCTGCCATGCTCTTTACTTTGGAATACATTCTGTGAAGTCAATGTATGTTGCCGTTTCATGCAGTAGAGACTTCCTTCTTGGGAAGTATTTGGGAACTTCCAGGACATTTCTGTATCTTGTTTTTAGGGACTAAAGATTTGGAGATGACTGTTACACGTGTGGCAGTCCATTTGGGAGGAAAAGAGTTAATATTTGTAGAGTATCTTGTGCTCCATACAAATATGTTCCATATGCTTTACATATGTTAATTTACTCAGTCCTCCCAATAGGCTTGATAAGGTAGGTATTGTTATCTCCACACTGCAGATGAGGAAACACATTTGTAGAAGAGAGACTGTTTTTAAGTGTTTCTATATATGATACTTTTTTTTTTTTTTTGGTACCGGGGATTGAACTCAGGACCTTGTGCTTGCGAGGCAGGCGAGGTGCCACTAAGCTGAATCCCTGGCTATATATACTTCTGACAGTGTGGTTCCCCTCCCCCTCATTAACCAATTCTCCAACTCTCTGGGGATCAACTGGGTGTCCTCAATTTCATTCAGTTCTGACACTAATGACCTAGAGTTTATGCAGCCTCTACAGGTTAAGGGCTCAGTCCTATAAAAATTCTTTCCACTTTAGATGTTAATCAGAAGTCTCAGGTGTTGCCCTCTATACTGCTGACCAACCAGCTGTATATAATAGGGGTTTTCACAACTCCTTAAGTTCAGTAATTTGCTAGAAAGGCTCACAGAAACCAGGAAAATGCTTTACTTACTATTATCCATTTATTATAAATGATATAACTCAGAAACAGCCAAAATGTGTCTAGCTCCAGACCCTTTCTCTTAGGCCACTCTCTAGCACCTCAGTGTGTTCAACAGCTCAAAAGCTATTCCAGTCTTCTTGCTTGGAAGTACTGTGTGTGTTTGTGTTTCATTACTATGAGGCCTGATTGATTAAGCCATCACTCATTGCTGATTAACTCAGTCTCAAATCTCTTTCTCTTCTCTGCCTGTAGTGTTGGGAGGGTGAAAGTTTCATTCTTTGAGTCATCTTTTTTTTGGGGGGGGGGCATCAAGGATTGAACTCAGGACCTTGCACACTTGCAAGGCAGGCAGCAGAACCACTGAGCTAAATCCCTGGCCCCGATCCTTGGTCTTTTTGGTCACTAGCCTCTATCCTGAAGCTGTCTCCTGGTCTCATGGCCCTGGTCGCTAGTCATCTCATTAGCATACAAAAGACACTCTTGGCACTTAGGTGCTCTGGGAAACCAAAGGCCAAATACACATTTATTACAGAGACCATGGGCAAGTTTCTTAAAGATCAACAAAACATGGAACTAGTATTTGAGTTTAAATTTGCCTATCTTTAAACATCTCTTTTTCTCCTACTGTAGTGTATATATCTTAAGATATATTGTGGTATATTCCCAGCTGTATGTGCACGAGAGACCCTTTCAGTTTGAGAGTGCCCTTTGGTTAGAGGAGGAGAGACAAACTTAACAAAATGTGTTTATGGATTCCATAAGGAGTCCCCCCCCACACCCCCTGCCCCCGAATGAGGGATCAAACTCAGGACTTTGTGCTTGTGATGGGTTAAATTCCCGATGGGTTGGTTTTAATTTTTTTTTATATTTATTTATTTATTTATTTATTTATTTGTATCGGCGATCAAACTCGGATCCTTCCGCTTGCAAGGCAGGCGGCGGAACCACTGAGCTAAATCCCTGGCCCCTAATTTTAATTCTAAATTTGTTTGTCTCCTGTGGAGACACTTAGAACAGAGCTTTTTGAATGGTAGGAACTGGATAAAAATTGTGCATTAATTGAATATGAATAATATAGCAAAATGGCTGAATATGGGAAAGATACAATCTTTATAAATCTCATAGGAGCTAAGTCAAGAAAATATCACTGCATTCATTTATTCATTTATTTTTGAGACAGGATCTCACTCTGTATGCTAGGCTGGGCTTGAACTTACTATGTACCCAAGACTGGCCTTGAACTCTCAGCAATCCTCCTGCCTAAGCCGCCCCAGTGCTGGGACTACAGGGTTGTACCACCATGCTCACTGCTTATTTTTATGACTTGAATTGATTGAGAGGGTGTGAACATGATATGAGCTTTTAGGTGAGTTGTTTTGCTTAAGTGTTTTTGCGTATTGAGAAAATATTTGTGGGTTGATATGTTGATGAATTGTGAGAAAATTTTCACCTTGAACTAAAATTTTTGGCTTGGCACATCTCTTTCTCTGTGGTAGCAAATGTGTGATAATTTTCAGAGTTTTTTTGCGGGGATACTGGGAATCAAAATTCTTTAGCTCATTTTATAATAGATTGGCTAGTTTGGTTTTAGGAGAATTCTGTTATAATTAACTTACTTGCTTTCTCTAACTTTTTTTTTTGTTTGTTTTGGTGCCGGGGATCGAGCTCAGGACCTTGTGCTTGTGATGCAGACGATGGCACCACTGAGCTAAATCCCCGGGCCCTTTCTCTAACATTTTTATGGATTTGTTTTGAAGAACCTAACAAAACCCTTTTATTGTGCTAAATATTTCTGGAAGATGTGTATTTTACTCGATGCTCTAATGTGAAACTGCAAATAACTATATTTGAAAAAAATAAATTGAAGAGTGAGATAGCCTCATAAGTTTTTTTTCTCATTGTCAAGGTTAAATATGTATAGATCGGGAAAGATAGAACTGAGTTCGTAAGAAGACCCTGAAACTGATCCTTAGGCATCTATGCAGAAACATTTAGTTCCTGTAAATGAATGAATGTCTCCCAGCCCAGACAGTTACACTGAAGAATTCCAAAGAACTTTGGGATGAGGTCATTCAGTCACATTCAGTAACCTTTAAGGGATCATAAAATTGCTGCAATAGATGTATTTTTGAAACCAGAAAAAAGGTGAGAGCTTGGATATAGTCCTTGTCAGAATTTAGAATGGAGGCTAGGAATGTAGCTTAGTGGTAGAACACTTGCTAGCATGCTCGAGGCCTTGGGTTTGATCCTCACTAGTGCAAAAAAGCAAAACAACAAAAACAAAACTAGGGCATGGTGGTGCTTACTTGTAATCCCAGGACTCTGGGAGGGTGAGGCAGGAGGATCAGAAGTTCAAGCCCAGCCTGAGAAATTTAGCCGGTTAATGAGACTAAGGAGGATGGGGTGGGCTGTGGGGGCTGTGGCTGTAGCACAGTGTGAAGGCCCTGGTTCAGTTTCTAGTACTGAAAAAAAAAATTAGAGTGTTGGAATCCCTTGCTTTCTTCCTGTCCAATGTGGGCCCGGCAGAATGGCTGCTCCAAAGGAGAAGGATGACAAAACCTATGTTATACTTTGGATATAATATGTTCTCCAAAGGCTCATTGTTGTTGAAGGCTTGGTTCCTGGTGTGCTTTTGGAAAGTGATTAGATTGAGAGGACCCTAACTTTATCCATTGGATTAATCAATTTATGAGGTCATAATTTGATGGCATTAAAGGGGTGATGGAAACAGGAAGGGGCCTAGTTGAAGGGAATGGGTCATGAAGGCCTGACCATGGGGATATCCCATCCACAGTCCCCCTTTATCTGGCATTTTTCTCCCCTTTCTGCTTCTCTGCTGCCACAAAGTGAGCAGCTTTGCCTCACCAACCTTTTCTGCCGTTTCTGCCTCACCATAGGCCTGAAAGCCTTGGGGCCAGCTGTTCATGGACTGACACCTCTGAAATCTTGACCTACAATAAACCTTTTCTCCTTTAAGTTGTTTATGTTAAGTATTTTGTCACTGGAACAGAAAGCTAATACAGGGAATTCTGCTGTCAGTGAGGTGGTGACAGAATATGCCGTGAATGTTCTTACACGCATTCATGGAGTGGGCTTCATGTGTGGCGCTTGGGCACTTGAGATCCTGGAAATTTGACGTGAAGGACAGGGATACTCCGGATTGTGCCTTGATGCTAGGCTCAACAGAGCACTCTGGGCCAGAGGAGTTAGAAAGGTCCTAATGTGTGTAGCTGTCCAGAAAACAAAGTGATGTTGAAGATTCACCAAACAAGCAGTATACTTTGGTTACCATGTACCTGATTACACTTTCCAAAATATGTCAGTAGGGATGAGAACTGATTGTCGAATAAAGTTATAAAATTGCAAAAAAAAAAAAAAAAAAAAAAGAAGACTTATTAAGGGTATTGTATGGGGGCTTAAAAAAAATTTATAATGTTAAGAGCCAACATGGCCCGAGATTATGTCAGGTCAGAGAAACCACATTTTCTTCATTAAGGTGGGTACTCTGGTAGAACCAGGGAATACTTTCAGCATCCATTTTTGAATTGAGGAATATTTTGATGGGAATAATTAGGATATACTTGAGGATAAATTTGAGCTCTCTTAACAAGTGATGCAGAAGTAGAGGTACAGGAAGGAGATGTGCTAGAAACAACACTCTTAAAAGAAAAAAAAAAAAAGTAGGACATTTAGGCTCAAGGCGCAGCCACAGCCAAGACAGTCCCGCCGGCCGGGAATGCAGCCTCCCGCGGATTGCGGGGCGCCAGCTCTGGCGGGCGAGCTGGGGCGGACTTCCGCGCCTGCGTCACGCAGGCGCAATCGCTCACAGGGCGGGCCAGAGGCGGCTGGGTTGTGGTTCCGGTTCCGCTGCCCACACGTGAAGTGAAGGTCGGTGAATTGGTGCGGTGTACGTCTAGGCAAGCGTGCTCGCGCTGGCATGGATTCCTCCTCTTCGTCTTCCGCGGCGGGTCTGGGCGTAGTGGACCCACAGTTGCAGCATTTCATCGAGGTGGAGACTCAGAAGCAGCGTTTCCAGCAGCTGGTGCACCAGATGACTGAACTTTGTTGGGAGAAGTGTATGGACAAGCCAGGGCCAAAGTTGGACAGTCGGGCTGAGGCCTGTTTTGTGAACTGCGTTGAGCGCTTCATCGATACAAGCCAGTTCATCTTGAATCGACTGGAACAGACCCAGAAGTCCAAGCCAGTCTTCTCAGAAAACCTTTCTGACTGATCTTAGCATTACCTCTTTAGAAAAGGAAGGTAGTTCAAGAAAAGAACTGCTGATGGGATGAAGAAATGGCTGTTGGGGTGACTGACTCCCACTTTCTGTCACTTTTGAGACATTTTGTCATTTGAGAATAAACAAAGACTAGTTTTTGTGTGTGGGGTTTTAGGGTCATATATGTATTTACTTTTTTTTAACTGCTAATCTTGTGAAAATAATTGACAGACGAGTGAGAGATTAGATGTGTGTTATTGTATGCGGGAGTATGCTTTTCTCAAGGCTCCCTTACCTCTTCCTGTAATTTTTTTTTTCTTTTTGGTACAGGGAATTGATCCCCCCTTTCTGTAATTTTGATAGTGGAACTTCATTCTATAATTTGGTAGTGGAACCATGTAGATAAAATCTAATTGTGAATTCGTTCAGACTTTTGGGGAGATCTTTGTGTCTTGTCAGAAAGCACATCAGTGAGAGAACAGTTTGGCACGTAACTGGGACCATCTTATTTAGTGATTGTGTCAGTGCTGAAAAAAAATCAGTAGAGTATACAGTGTATTTTAATTTTCTAGGTTATTTCCCTTCCCTATACCATGATTCACTTAAATACCTATGTTAAAGTTTGGTCTCAAGGTAGAGCTGACAACCTGGGAATCCAGAGGCCTTTGTTATAAAGAAATCTAGACAGTGAATATAATTCTCATTACTATATGGCCACAGGAATAAATTAACTTACCCTATATGTCACGGTACAAGAAATTCGAAAGATATGTTTAAAGAAATTTAAAGATTTAGGCCAAAGACTAGCAGTTTTAGGTAAAGGTGTATGTCTGTTAGTCATAGATTTAGTTGGCTGCATTCTTTTGATCACTGAAATAAAAAATTCTACAAGATTTTTAAAAAGACAAACGACTGCACGTTTATGCAAAGTACAGTTTAGTTGAGGGATTGGATAGTCCTATTTTAAATAATGTTAGACTACATGTACAGTAGATTTAAATTCTATAAACAAGGATGGTGAGAACTGAAAATCATGCTGTGTGAACTACAATCAAAGAACCAGATTTTTTTTATGACCAGTAAATGGCTTTGACAATAGCTCCTACAGAAGAGTTCCAGAAGTACTTGGGCATGGGGAAATGGCATTACCCCATGGGATACCCTGTGTTGGACTACCATGGATTTTGATAAAGCTCACTGGATAAATGTAGATTGCCTAATCAGGCAGAGAAGAACATCTGCAAAAGAATGAAGGCATGAAAAAGCATGCCATGTTTGGGGAAATGTAGAGAGGGAGAGAGGAGTGGTAAGAGACTAGATGTTGGCAGGTGCTTTATAGGCAGGTGGATATTGGAACCAGGAAGAAAAAAGTGCATTTATTTTTTTATTTATTTTTTGGTACCTGGGATCAAACTCGGGTCCTTGTGCTTCCACAGCAGGCGGCGAAACCACTGAGCTAAATCCCTGGTCCAAAAGTGCATTTTTTTCAGTACTGGAGGTCAAACCCAGGAGTACACTATAGTGTTGTCAGCCCTTTTTAAAAAAGACTTGCCAAGTTGCCCTGGTGCGATTTGAACCTGTAATCCACTTCTCTGGGCCTCCTTATGCTAGCAGTACAGGAGTGTTCCAACAAGCCCAGCCATTTGTGTTAAGCCAGGCCAGGACTCAAGTTTTTTCATGTCCCTTTTAAGAGCTCTCCTTCCCTTCCTGTGTGTGTGTGTGTGTGTGTGTGGTGACAGGGTCTTGCTGTGTAGTTCAGGCTGGCCTTGAATTTTAATATGTAGTCCAGGCTGGTTCCAAACTTGCAGCGATCCTCTTGCCTTAGCCTCTTGAGTGCTGGGATTACAGGTGTGTGCCACCATGCCGGGCTCCTTCCCTTCCTTTAAGTATGTTTAGGTTTATGAAAGGATTCTGAGATGATCATACAGAAACCATGTAGGACTATCTTTTATATTCTTTGTGTGTGTGCATGTGCATGTGTGCAACCAAGGATGGAATCCAGGGCCTTGTACATGCTAGGCAAGTGCTCTACCACTGGGCTTACCACCAACCCCCCACCCTCTTAAAAATTTTTTTTTTTGAGACAGAGTCTTGCTAAGTTTTGCAGGCTGGGGTCAAATTTTCACTCCTATCTCAGCATCTGAGTGGCTGGGATAACTGGGTTGTGTTGCCACATCTGGCTATCTCTCTCTTTTTTTGGCCAGGGGTCTGTACTGGGGATTAAACTGAAGGCTTTCGTACTGAGGAACATCTCCAGCTCTTTAAAAAAAAAAATTGTTTTTTGAAACAGGTCTCGCTAAGTTGCTAAGGCTGGACTTGAATTTGGTGGCCTCCCAGAGTGCTGGTATTACAGACATGAGGCACCATACTGGGGTTCCTCTGATTATCTTTTGCATTCTTTTTTTTTTTCCGGAGATAGACTTTGCTGTGTAATTTAGGCTGGCCTTGAATTCACCATGTAGCCCAGGTTGTCCTTGAACTCAGTGCACTCCTCCTGCCTCAAGCCTCCTGACTGCCTGGAATACAGGCATGTGCCACCACGCCTGGCTATCTTTTATATTCTTTTACAAGAAAAGCTATGACCTACAAGTAGTAATTTGAAGGGCATTAACATTTCCAGTTGTTAGTGCCAGATATTCTGGTTATAATCAGCTTATTTCTTTTAGGTCATTCTACAGTCATTAATTTTTTTCTACTTTGCCATGTATTTGCTTAAGAGAGGATTCATTGCTTGTTCCAGTGGTAGATGCTAGAATTGTCAGTTGCAGCTATAGTGATCCAGTAGTTAATAGCCATGTCAAGTAGAGGATGTATTTTTATGTTTATCAAAACTGTATGGTAAATGTCTTGGCAGTCTGGGCACCCCTTTTCTTGGTAAAGATATTTTTACTAATTTAGATTTCCTCTATAGATGTAAGTTTTCTTTACATAAGGGCTGCTTATTGTCAAATTTCTCCAAATAACCAGTTGGAAATATTTCTAACAAGTATATTTTGGACTGGAGTGGCATATCTGGTCTCTTAAAGTTGTATTTTGAAGGGTGGTTATATTACCAACTTGGTTCTTTTTCCTTCTCAGAATTGTGGAATCAAAAATAAACCAAACACTGATTGAACAGCAAAGGAGACTTATTCTTGGCTAAGACTAGGAGAGGTGGTATATAAAAATTGCAAATCAACTTATCCACCTGTTAGGGCTCAAGATACGGGGTAAAAGAAATGAGAGGGAAGAATAGGTTAGTAAAAGGGAGGAATAACCATGTCTTTTCTGGGGATTTGGGTGTCACTTTTTGCTTCTTTCTTGGTTCTTTTGATCATTGTTATGAAAACTGTCACCTGTGGTAGTGCCAGGAGAGTTAACATGGAGATGGAGTTATAGTGAGCTCACAGGTTATGTAGTAGACGACTGGCAGCCATCTTAGATCCAACCAGCTTCAGCTGGCCCACTTGAAGAGGAACTCAAGGCATCATGTCTTCAAAGATAAATAAGTTTTATGGCAGGATGGGAATTCAGCTAGGTCAAGCAGGTAGTACAAGATTGGGGCAGAGTGACAGTTCTGAGCCTCAACCACAGTTTTATTTATTTAAAAAAAAATTTTGTTTTTGTTTTGGTACTGGGGATTGAACCCAGGGGTTTCAGACTAAGCTACATTGCCAGCCCTTTCTAACTTATTTTTTTATTTAAAATTTTTTGAAATTAAAAAATTTGTGTTTATTTATTTATTGGTACTAGGGATTGAACCCAGGGCCTTCACACTGAGCTATATCCCTAGCTCTTTTAATTTTAATTTTTTATATTTTTGATGCTGGGAATCGAACTTAGGACCTTTCGGTTGCCAGGCAGGTGTGGCATTGCTGGACTATGTCCCCGGCCGATCTTTTTTTATTTTGAGACAAGATCTTGCTAAGTCTTCTTTTGGTGACTTCAGTAGTTTTGAAGAATATTGGTCAGATATTTTTGTAGACTATCCTTCAATTGGTATGTGTGGTATTTAGGTAGGAATTTTGGTTTTTGGAGGAAGATCCCAGACATAAGTTGCCATTCTCATATCACGAATACATGTAGTGAGTATAACTTATCAGTGCTGATGTTAATCTTGATAAGCTGGTAGTGTTTGTAATGCTTCTCAAATGTAAAGTTTAAAATCTCTATTCCTTACTTTGTGGCAGAAGTAGATGCTCCAGGTTCATTTTGTATGATTCTTGCCTCAGTTGTAGAACTAGCCTTTTCTACATGTTCCAAGTTTCTCCAGGTTCTGTATTTTGGGGAATGGTATAAGATTCCCCAGTGGTATAAGACCTGTGGTAGTTGTGCTCATTGTTACTGAGATGATGTTGCTTCTAGGTCCTTCGATAGTAATTTTTGTTGTTATTTTGTTTTGGTTTTTTGAGAGGGTCTCCTTGTATAGTCCAGGCTAGCCTTGAACTCACTACGTAGATCAGGCTGGCCTTGAACTCCCAATGCTCCTCCTACCTCAGCCTCTTGAGTGCTGGGATTACAGGTGTGAGCCACCATGCCTGGCCTTCTATTCTGGACTTTTAAAAATATAAATGGAATCATACAGTATGTGGTCTTTTTGTTTCTAGCATCCTTGATTTAGCATGTTTTAAAGGTTTTCTGTCATGAACATGTATAGTACTTTACTCCTTTGTATAACTGAATAATGTTCCACTATGTAGTCATAAAATATTTTGTTTGTTGATGAATAATCAGTCAGTCCTGTTTTTAACCCCATCTTTATCTCCACTTTCCTAAATGTCTGGTACTACAAGTTCCTGAGCTTTTGGAGATTATGTTATATCTTAATTTTCTCATGTCCCCTGTCAGTAATCACTCATCCATGTGCTTTTTAGCAATCACTTCCCTCTGCTTTATGTTATAGGTAAAGAAATTGAGACTCACAAAATGCAGTAAATTGTTTAAGATACTACAGTTAGTAGCTAAGATAGGATCCTGTCTCTTGGCTTCTAGGCTAGTTGCTCAGACTTATTTTAGGCTACTTTTAAATTTGAATGTGTGGCGCGATGCTCAGGTTTGCCTAGTCCAGTTTTTTGGAGGGGTTAGCTTTTACAGAAAAGAGCCTGTGTGCATGGATAGCCTTTGAGGACTCTTGCTGTGTTCACAAGAGTGTGTACATATAGAACTAATTTATTAATTAGAGAGGAACATGGGATCGGGGATTTTGACAGTGTGCTGCATCTGCCATGGAACACAGCAAAGTGTCCAAATCTGATTTTTTTTTTTTTTTT
>NW_004624766.1:1303027-1329216 GCF_000247695.1 Heterocephalus glaber | reverse complement strand
AAAAAAAAAAAAGAAAAGAAAAGGTTTTAATTGATGACAGAATTTTGTGAGTGTTTTTTTTTCTGGTATCTGAGATCAAACTCAGGACCTTGCACTTGCCAGGGAGGCAGAGCACCACTGAGCTAAATCTCTGGCTTAGTAGAGTCTTAAACTATATACAGCCAGGTGTGGTGATGCTCCCCTGTAATCTCAGCACTCGGGAGGCAGAGGCAGGAGGATCACCACAAGTTCAAGGGCAGCCTGAACTGCATAGCAAGACCCTGTCTCAAAAAACCAAACCAAAACAAAGCAACAAGAACAAGACTAAAAACAACAAAGAAACTATATACAAACATTTTATTTTTAGGTATAAAGTTGCATCTCTCTGATTTTCAGATGTATTTCAAGCATCATTTAATATGTATCTTACTCTATCATGTTGTCATGCCTAATGGTCGTATCATTTCCTAAATTCTCCAAGCTTTTACTTCTATATCTTTGTACTTTCTTCCTGTTTCTGAAATGCTCTTACTTCCCTTGTCTACCTGATGAATTCTAGTATAACCTCATTTCTGAAGCTTTTTCTCTTGTTCCTAGGCTGAGTTATCTGTTCAGTTTTTTCTAGTACTTTGTATTTACTTCCATATAGTCCTAAAGACTGTTTTTAAATTTTATTTACCTGTGTGTCATACAGCAGAATGGGAGAGGTTTAGAGCAGATAGATGTATAGTGTATCCAACACAGCAGGTGTTAGGTAGATTGGTAGGTAAATAGAAAATACGTTCTGGAGAGGATCAGTAGTGAATGTTCTCACTACTTGTTTCCTTGTTTTTTGCAGCTATGCATGCCCAAAGGGCTGGCATTCAAGACCCAGGCTGATCCTAGGGAGCCCCAGTTCCATGCCTTTATTATCACAAGGGAGGATGGCTCTCGGACATTTGGGTTTGCCCTCACATTTTATGAAGAGGTGACTAGCAAGCAGATCTGCAGTGCAATGCAGACCCTCTATCACATGCACAATGCTGAATATGATGTCCTTCATGCCGCCCTTACTGATGGCCAGGACCAGAGTGGCATGGAAGATGGTGAAGGCACTCCTGGGACCAAGCTGCAGCGCTTCAACTCATATGACATCAGCCGGGACACTCTCTACGTCTCTAAGTGCATCTGCCTCATCACACCCATGTCCTTCATGAAGGCTTGTCGGAGTGTGCTGGAGCAGCTCCACCAGGCTGTCACTTCACCTCAGCCCCCGCCTCTACCCCTTGAGAGCTACATATACAACGTACTTTATGAGGTGCCACTTCCACCTCCTGGTCGGTCCTTGAAGTTTTCTGGGGTCTATGGGCCGATAATCTGCCAGAGACCAAGTACCAATGAGCTTCCCCTATTTGACTTTCCTGTCAGAGAGGTCTTTGAACTACTTGGTGTGGAGAATGTGTTTCAGCTTTTCACCTGTGCCCTTCTGGAGTTTCAAATCCTGCTCTACTCACAGCGTAAGTTGATCCTTACTAGAGCTCTCTGCCTGATAGGGGTTCCCTGCTTTCCATATTCACATACAGTGGGGCTGACTGTGAAGGTCAAAGGCTATTATAATTTGAGCAAAATCCAGAACTTTTGCAGATAGGAGGGCTTGGCAAGTTGGAACATGAGCAGCCTAACATTTCTGATTGGCTCTTATTATGGCCTTCTGCTAGGCACTCCAGTTTGGGAGGGGAACCTTGCCTCCTCACATTCCTTCTGAATGAAGTTGTAAAGAGGGGCCGAAGTGATGGTCACCAGAAGTAATGTTCCAACATTTCAGTTCTGTTATTCAGTTATTTCTGCTTCTTCCTCAATCTGACAGTAAAATCAAAGATTCATAAAGGTTGATCTTTTTATATCCGAGAAACTATGTTTGAGAGTTACTTCTTTTTGGTGTTGTTCAACTGAATAAGAAGTTGAATATGAGCAGCAGTTTTGGACAAAATAGTAAGTAGATCAGGAGGAAACAATGCGTACTAGATGAGCCAGACAAGTAACATAAAATTCATTCATTTAGTGCACATTATTGAGAGGATTCTATGAGCCAGGCATTGTTTCAAGGGCAGGAAATACAACAGTTGACAAAACACAGAGAAATTCTTTCTTTACTAAAACTTCTATACTATTGGGAAAAGAAGAATGATTAAGTAAATACAATGTACAGTAGGGAAGGTAGTTAATAAGGTCTATGAAGAAAGTAAAAAAAAAGGATAATATTTTGGGGAAAAAACTTGCAGTTTTTTGTTTGTCTTTTTTTGAGACAGGGTCTCTATGTAGTTCAGGCTGGCCTTGAACCCACTACAGAGCCTAGGCTGGCCTTGAACTCATGGCAATCCTCCTGCCTCAGCCTCTGGAGTGCTGGGATTTTAGACATGTGCCACCACACCTGGCAAAACTTTCAGTTTTTAATAGGGTGATAAGATTAGGCCTCTGAGTGACTTATTGATCTGTAAGAAAAGTATTCCATTTGAAGGGCACAGGAGATATAAGGTGTCTAAGACAAGAATGTGTTTTGTGTGTTCAAGAACAATGAGAGGCCAAGTGTGATGCTGTGTGCCTGTAATCCCAGCACACAGGAGGATTGCTTGGAGTTCAAGCCCAGCCTAAACTGAATAGAGACATCCTATCTCGATAAAAAACCCAGTAATTTTGATGATGGTTAAAAAATGGTTTTTGTAACTCTGTATTAACAAATGGGCATAAGGAAGAGCATTTCATTCTCCCTTGTTTATTTAACATTCTCTGGAATCATAGATTTCTATATTGTTTAGTAGGTTATAATTCATTACTGTAATATTTATTTTGATGGTCACATTACCCCAGATTTGGTCCATGGGCAAAAGAGTGACATTTAACCTGCACGGTGCCAAGGCTTTTGCCTTTTGCTTACTGATGTATTCTAAGCATAGAACAGTTATTCAGTAAATGTTTAAGTCAAGAACTGACACTTGTAACAGGACACTGTAGCCACTGTCTTAAGACTGTATCCCCAAGGAGGAATGGAGGAAAGGAAATAATCTAGTTAGGAGCCCATTGTGATAATCCAGGTGAGAGGTGATACAGGCCAGGAAGTGGTATGAAATGATTGGGATTTTGATCTAGTTTGAAAATGAAATAATGAAGACTGCGTTGGATTGAAGAGTATATACCCTGTCTACAGTGGACAGCTACTATTTAATTCCAGTTAATTCTTAATAGGGATGCTGGCCTAACGTTACTCAGTTTCCAGTTTGTTTGTTTGTTTATTTATTTTTTGTGAGGACCTAGACTTTTTTACATGAAGTCTGAGATTTTAAAATGTTGGTGGCAGTGTTCTTGCTAAACATTGTAGGCCAAACAAAAAACATCTATTGGGTGAATGTGATTCCTGAAGCTTCACTTTGCAACTTCTGGTTTAAAAGACCTCATTGTAGCTGGGCCTGGTGGTGCATGCCTGTAATCCCAGCACTCAGGAGGCTGAGGCTGAGGCAGGAGGATTGCCCTGAGTTTGAGACCAGCCTGGGTTACATAGTGAGCTCAAGGCCAGCCTGGACTATAGACCAAGACCCTGTGTCAAAAGCAAAACAAGAGCCAGGGATTTAGCTCAGTGGTTTTGCTACCTGCTGCACAAGTGCAAGGACCCAAGTTTGATCCCTGGTACCAAAAAAAAAAAATTTTTTTAGTGCCAGGTATTTAGCTGAGTGGTTTCGCTGCCTGCTTCGCAAGTGCAAGGACCGGAGTTCGATCCCCGGTACCAAAAAAAAAAAGTGTTCAAAAGCAAAACACAGCAAAGCAAAGAAAAACCAAAACCCTCATTGTGTTCACTGGCCCAGAAGCTCTTTGAACCCTGTCACTTAAGGATTTTTTATGGAGGTTTCAGTACCACATAGGCCTGCTGGTGAAATCTTTGCTCACTGGTGATTAACTCAGTCTCTGACCCCTCCCCTTTTCCAGGGTTCTCTTTGGGGCTGAAAGTCCCAACCCTCTAATCTGGTGACCAGCACCTGTCCTGAAACTATCAAGGGACACCATGTACCAGTCATTCATTAGCATACAAAAGATTCCAGGGTTTTTAGGAGCTGTGTGGCAGGAACTGAGGTTGAAGACCAAGTATGTATCTTTATCACACAAGTAAAAAGTTACTTACAGGTCATGCTCTTTGATTAGCCAGAAGCAAGGTGGTAGGTAGCCCTCAAAGCTCTATGGCTGTGCAGAAGTGTCTGAATAGCTTCCCCACTGAGGCAAGACGCACTCTTCCTTTTCCTATTGTTCTGCTCCCCCTTACCGCTTTCTACTTAAGAAAATCTGCTTAGCATATTCTGAGGTAGTATCTGAAGCAGGGTACTATTTATTATTTCTATTGTACTTCTGAATTAAATTTTACTACTAGTTGAACCTGTGTGTGTGGTCCACCACACTCTTTGAGTTGTCTCTTTGATACCTACAGAGGAGTTCACTGAGCATATCTCTGCTCAGATTTATTCTGATTCTTTTGAAATGTGAAATTGCATTGAAAACTTTAACTTAGTATTTAAGAAGTAAGTGTCTCATTTTTGACTTGGTTTGTATATGTGTTTTTTTTTTTTTTAACCTAGATTACCAGAGACTGATGACTGTGGCGGAGACGATTACAGCTCTCATGTTTCCTTTCCAGTGGCAACATGTCTATGTCCCTATTCTCCCGGCTTCTCTCCTGCACTTCTTAGATGCGCCTGTTCCCTACCTGATGGGCTTGCACTCCAATGGACTGGATGACCGGTCAAAGCTGGAGCTGCCTCAAGAGGTGAGAGCCCGAGGGTTGGTATCTCTGACCTTAATCCAGGACTGGGGAGGCAGGAGCTTAGGAATGAGCTCAGAATGGTGTCACCTAGTTTATTTTTATATTTTTGGGTACATGAGAAAACAGTCAGCATTTAGTTCAATTTATATCATTCTAGAGACACCATCTTCATCAGCTGTATACATTATAATCTTTTTTTATGAGATTCCTTTTCATACACATTTTCCAAACATATTTTACATTCTTTTGAATAGATTTATTAGAAAAATATTTCATTTAAAACTTTTACCCAAAAGTTATAGCATAATGAATCTGTTTTCAACTTTGTTACCATGTATTAACTTGTATTTTACTTCTAATACCTTTTATCTCCTGTTATTGTAAATCCTGCATAATATAATTTAATAACTACCTTAGTAGTCAGACATATTAGTGGTTTTCTTTTCTAGGTCGCAGTTGATCTGTAAAACTTGACCTGATTAGAGTGATTCTTGTGGTCTTGAGCCAGTTTGTTTTTGTTTTTTTGTTTTTTGAGTCAGGGTCTCATTAGCCCAGGCTGGCCTCAAACTCCGAACTCATGGTGATCCTCTTGCCTCAGCTTCTAGTGCTGGGATTATAGGTGTGTGCCACCATGCCCGCCTGCCCAGCTCCAGTTTTGAAAACTTTCCTAGTCCAAGATAAAGAAGGCCTTGAGGAAATTCTTCTCTCTTGTTGTGGCCTGCTCTTCCTCTTGTTTCAGATAACAAAAGAACTGACAAAAATATTTATTTATTGCCTACTTCATACTGAAATAGATTGAAAACATGGTTAGAAATAAGATACTTTTGGCACTGAGAGTGTGACTCAGTGGTAAGGCACTTTTCTAATATGGACAAGGTCTAGGCTATCCCCCAGCACCATAAAAAGGAAAAAAAAAGATTTTTTTATTTTTCATTTTCTTAGACTTACCAATAGAACTGGTTTACCTTTTTATATTATTTTGTAGCTGATAAGAAACTAACCTGACATGGAGGGAAATACTTTTCTAAATTTCTTAGTTATTTTTTTTTCTTAATTATTTATTAGAAAGGGCTGGGAAGAAGTCTTTGGAGCACTGTCTTAGCATGACTTGTTTCCTCCCTCCACCATTCCCCCCAACCTCAGTGCTGGAGATTTAGCTAAGGGCCTTGCCTATGCTATACAAGTGCTCTCCCACTGATTTACACCTTTAACCTGCTCTGAAAACTTTTTAGGGGACATTTTTTTTTTTTTTGGTACCAAGGATCAAACTTGGGTTCTTGTGCTTGCGCAGCAGGCGGCGAAACCACTGAGCTAAATCCCTGGCCCTGGGGGACATATTTTTGTATGTAACCAGGGAGTGTAAGTAGAGAGACCTCTGTAGAAGAGAGCATTCTTATGGAATTGGATCTGGGAAACAGTTATGTCACTGGACTTGTCTGGGCAGCATCCCTGATGAATGTCCCTGATAATTAGACCATATCCGTGATACTTATAGTCAAATGCCTCTTTTTGTCCCCCACCTTCCTTTGGTTTTAGAATCAAAATGTCTTTCTGTAACCTTCTTCCGTTTCCACTCCTTTTTCTCCTCTGACTCTGCAGAGTTTTCTGTTCTTCTGGGATAGGAGAAGATTATTTAAAGGAAAAAAAGATCTAAATGATGGTGCAAACTGTTGAGTTATTGGATTTTTTTTTAAGTACTTGACTGCTATATACATAAATATACATGAAGAGTAGATAGCAAAGACTGTAGAAAAGGAGCTTTTGGCTTTAAGCAAATGTATATTTAATATTGATACATACTTCTAGTTATGATTTTGTAAGTCAAAATAAGAATAACAAGAAATGATCAAAGACAGAAGTCCAAAGAGGCATGCTGAAGGCATAATCTGATAAATAGATCATTAAGCAAGAAGCCGGATTTTTCAGTTTTGTTTTCATCTTTGGTATCAGCTTGTTATATATACTTGGGACAAGTTCTGTTCCCTATAGGATCTTTCGGCATCATTCTCTGTGTGCTTATGTATTTGGATGTGTGGAAATCTGTTGGGAGATGAGCAGTTCTCCTAATGGGACGGTTTGAGAAACTATGGGTTGAAATCCCAAGCTCTCTCCATTCTGAGATATTAGAATCTCTGTTTTTGGTGCATCCCCATCACTGCTGCAGCCTTTGTACCTGAGCTTCTGGCCTCTCCCTGTAGTCAGCTTGGGAGGAGTGGTTCATAACAGTTCATAAGCAGTTCTCATAAGTTCTCATAAGCAGTTCTAGAGTCTTGGAGTCCCACTTTACGCAGACTTTTTCTCTGAAGGTCATATACTCCTTCCTTTTTTGGGGGGGTGAGGGGTACCAGGGATCGAACTCAGGACCTCAAACTTGCCAGCCAGGCACTGTGCCGCTGAGCTACATCCCTGGCCCAAGGTCACACACTTGTGAGGGCAGTTACACAGCTGGATACTTTCTACCTTGGTTTTTAGCATATAACCTCTGGAATATCTGAATTTGTATAGACCCCGTGGAAAAACTGGCTTTCTAAAGGAATGAAACAGCGTGAAGGTACACACTATATAATGAGTGGAGAGAGACAATATATATATTTTTTTTGGTACTGGGGATCGAACTTGGGACCTTGTGCTTGAGAAGCAGGCAGTGGAACCATTGAGCTAATTGCCTGGCCCGAGAGACAATATTTTTGAAACACAATTTTGGCTATTTCAGAAATGATAGATGTTTATAGTAAAATCTAACAATAAAAATTACCTCATATTTTATTACCCAGAGATTACCAGTTTCAGCATTTTGGTGGACATCTTTAAACTCTGTTAGAAGGAAGTTTTGAGGCAGAACTAGAGACATTCACCGTGTCTCTACAGGGTGGTACAAGGGGGCATCATGAGGGTAGTGAGGTGAGGCAAGCTTGGTTTATAAAAGGGACTTTCTCCAGAAGGAGAGAAAGTATACATTTCTTAGTCCTCTGAATCAGAATTCATCAGTTGCTGCCCATCTTTGGACAACAGAAATCTGTGAAAAGGCCTTTGTCCTTTTTTATACCAACACATGAGCTCAGATGGCCGTGAGCAAGTGAAAGTGTTGAGCTGCCTTTGTGAGGCATCCTTTGTCTTGTGCTTCTCTTTGGGGCTTCATTGTCTGAATCCAGGAAGAAGGCATTTCATCCACATCCAGGGAAGTAAGCAGAGATATTAAAGGGGAGGGTGTCACTTTTCTGTTTTGGACCAACCCTCCCTCTGATCCTTTCTCCTTTCAGATTCTTTTGATAATTTTCCTCTAGTAATGTGTGTGTTGAGCACCCTTGCAGTGAATAACATGAGGATAGACAGGTGGGAGGGGTGGAGGAGTGGGGGGTGGAGTTGGTTGTGATATGTTGTTAGGAACTCAGGGTTGGGAAAGGGCATTGGGACCCCCTGCAGGAAGAGATTTGGGACACTTTGGGATTTGGGGATCCGTGTGATCACTACCCCAGGGTAGCTAAGTCTTCCCATGACCCCTCCCAGAAAGGCAGGAGGTCAACAGGGAAACTGATCCCTTGGAATCCAGTATCTGTTCCATGTGTTACTGCTCCCCAAAGCTGTTATTAGGAGCTGAAAAAGGAATAAGCAAAAGTTGCGTGTTTTTAGGTGGTAAACGTTTATTGGCCCTTTAGACAGTGCTCGAAGTTGTTGTCTAGTAGATGAACTCTGGGAAGTTCTTTCTCAGCTAAGGAAAGAGGTGGTTGGTAGGTTGTGTCTGTTTGCCAGGTCCCTCTGTATGCTGGAGGAAACAGTATGAGGTTACTGTATGCATCTAGAAACTGAATGGCCTTTTTCACATTGTCTCCTATTTTACCTTAATAAATCCCATCTCTGAAATCTGTCTGAGCTGCTTTCTGTCCTCAGTCTCCTCTTACCAATATGGGCACAGAATATGGGGTTTATAAAATCCTTTACAGACACTACATTTGGCTCAGAGCAATGGGAGAAAAGCCAACCATGCCTTGTTGACTGGATTTTGTTTTTGGCTGCCTCTTTGTTTCCTATTAGAAAAACTGGCTTTAAAGAGAGGAGAACTAAGGGCATAAATTACTATATTGTGTATCTCTGGTGAGTCACAATGCCTTGTTCTGTTAGCTGTATGAACAGAGCCCATAAGGCAAGTGATTTCATAACTAGTTGAATGAGTTAATTATATTTTCAGTATCTTTTCTTGATGGCTTGGTTTGACAGCATTTATGATTTTAAAACTAAAGGGATAAGCAGAAAGGAGTCTGTTTTTAGGTAGTAAACATTTGGTCCTTTTACCAGGCAGGGCTCAGGGTTGTTATCTACTAGAGGAACTCTAGAAAGTGAAATTTAAAGCAGTTCTTTTAGTCTTTGACTTTTTGAGATGAGAAAGCTTTCCTTTTTAGTTGTTGGTTGATAGATAGTAATTTATGGTCTCAGCAAGTGTTTACATCCAAGACCCATTGAAACATGCGGTTTTAATAGATCAAAAGTTTATGGAGTAGCTGTAGAAAACTGGGATTAACATGTTACCTTCCCACCTCCTCTTTCAGAATGTAAGACTTAATTGGCCTGGGGATAAACAGATTGATCAATGGAAGAGCATTTTGATATACAGTAGAGGAACCGTGCTAGAGGAAGGGCTACTTAATAATGGAGCTAGAAAAATTGCTTATCCATAGGGGAAAAAGTAAAAAAAGAATTTGAACTTCATGCTATAACAAAATCAGTTTTAGACAAATTAAAAATAAAATGTCAAAAGCACAAGTTGAA
This sequence comes from Heterocephalus glaber, assembly GCF_000247695.1. Next base: position 1,319,690 of record NW_004624766.1, on the reverse strand, counting down.
ATCTTGTAGAAGAAAATATTAATACCTTTCTGACATCTGCATAAAGATTTAAAAAATAATATACAGAAAACACTATCCATAAAATAAAAAGACTGATAAATTTGATTTCTAAATTGGGAAAACTTACCTTTTTTGGGGGTGGGGGGAGGTACTGGGGATCGAACGTGGGATCTTGCACTTTCGAGGCAGGCGCCGGAACCACTGAGCTAAATCCCCGGCCCTGGGAAAAATATCTTAAAGGTAAAAATGAGAAAATATTTATAACATATAATCTACAAAGAGTTAGCATCAAGAAAGTAGAAATGTAAAGAACTCCTACAAGTCAGTAAGAAGGTAATAAGTGCCTCAGTAGGAAAATAGCATAAGATAGAAACAGGCATTGCCCCTCAAAATGCACATTTAAAATTTTCACTAACAGGTAAGTGTAAATCAGATGCAACATCCAATACCATCTTATGTTCATTTCGTTGGCAAAATTTCAGAAGTGAGGTGATAGCAAGTTTTGAAAGTCCCTGGGTTCCATGGGAGGGATTTAGATCAGTAGGATCATATCGGAGTGCTGGTAAAAACAAATTATTGCTACTACAATGGAACACGGCTAGAAATTATCTTATAAAGTGAACATTTTATATACCATGTAACAGTGGTTCCATTTCTAGGATATTTCCAAAATAACCTCATAGAAAATTTTAAAACATGCAAAACTTTAAAAGCATATATATATATATATACACACACACACTCATATATACATATATATATATATACATACATACATATATATATACACACACTATAAATTAAAAACAAAAGGTGGAAGGGCCAGGGATTTAGCTCAGTGGTGCCACCGCCTGCCTTGCAAGCCCAAGGTCCTGAGTTCGATCCCCGGTACAAAAAAAAAAAAAAAAGGTGAAGTAGGGTGTAGCACTATGGTAGAAGACTTAGATAGCATACATGAAGCCCTGGATTTGATCCCCAGCTCTGAAAAAAAAAAAAGTTTAAAAAAAAAAGTATAGCATTCAGGGTAGTGATTTTACTGGGAGTGGGAACAGGATTGTAGATAAAAGTAGTGGTAATATTCCAGTTTTGGGGTTGGGCTCGAAGAAAACAGTCTTTAGGATTATCCCCTGAAAATCATCAGTTTACATTCCTAATAACAATGTATGAGGGCTGGGGATTTAGCTCAGTGGTGGCTGCTGCCTGCCTCCCAAGTGAAAGGTCCTGAGTTGGATCCCCATACCAAAAAAAAAAGGGCTAGGGATTTAGCTCAGTGTTTCCTCTGCCTGCCTTGCAAGTGCAAGGTCCCGAGTTTGATCCCTGGTACCAAAAACAAAACAAAACAAAAAGCCCAAAAAACCCACAATGTATGGGATCTCTTGCCATAGGGAAGAGATCCAAGGGAAAAACCATGAGGGGTGAGGAGGGTAAGAAGGGGAAAAAGTAGAATAAAGGTGTGCCATGTACAGGAACCTCGTAACCTCAATTAATGTAAACATATGCCGTAACATGAGCTAAGATTAATAATATCAATAAGAATGAAAAATGGGATAGGGGAATTGAAGGGATGGAGGGGGAGGGAAGAGGAAGAAGATTAAAAAAAAAAAAGAAAAAAGCTGTGATATGTACATGTAACAACTCCCCAAGGTGATTGTAAACGGCATGAACTACAAACATGCACTAAAAAAATAAAATAAAATAAAAAACCCCAATAATGTATGAGATGTTTGTTTTCTAATAACTTTGTCAGCATTAGGCATTATACATTTTTTAAATCTTTGTCAATCTAATAGGATGAAAATTTAAGTGAAACGTGTTTTGTGTGCTTTCCTTGGTTCAGTTGAAATTGAACGTTTTTATGTATTTGAAATTAATTAATGCATAGTTAGAAGTAGCCAAGTCCTTCTTTGTTAATTCAGATACCCAACCCATCAACATGGTATGAGAGTGCTTTCCCTGCATCCTCTAGGAAGCAATCTTAAAGCCAGAAGGAAGTGTTGGAATCATCAAGATCAGCCACCAGATCTTACAAATCAGCACTGAGGCTCAGGGATAATATACTTAGTATGTTCAGAACCAAATAGGAAAATAGTTTCAGAGTCAGGACTGGAACCTGTATTTTCTAACTTATTCCTCATGTCCTTCCACTGACTGTGGTATTCGTGGATGTTTCCAACACTTAATAAGCATTTACTATATGTAAGACTTGTGTTAGGTGCTTAACATCTATGATATCATGATACTCAAACCACTCTCTAGCGTGTTTTTTCCTCTTTTAGAAAGTGGCAAGGGAGGATTGGAACACAGATCTATCTCAACCGCCCCCCCCCCGCCTTTTTCTGTAGGAGGGATAGAAGTCAGGACTTTGCGCTTGCCAGGCAGGCATGGCACTACTGAGTTACATCCCCAGCTCTGTCTCACTTTGAGCCTCACATTTCTCACATATGCCCATTTCAGATGTTTTTTCTTACCTCTCATGTTCAGTATCCTTTCTAAGACTTCTTCCTTGATGCTCAGTTGTTTGTGCTCTTCATCCTGTTTTGATTTCCAGGCTAACCTCTGCTTTGTGGATGTTGACAACCACTTCATTGAACTGCCAGAGGATCTGCCTCAGTTTCCCAACAAATTGGAATTTGTCCAGGAAGTCTCTGAGATTCTCATGGCATTTGGCATTCCCCCTGAAGGAAACCTTCACTGCAGTGAGAGTGCCTCCAAGCTGAAGAGGCTCCGGGTTTCTGAGCTCGTCTCTGACAAGAGGAATGGGAACATTGCCAGCTCTCCTTTGCATTCCTATGAACTCCTCAAGGAGAATGAAACTATTGCCCGGCTCCAAGCCTTGGTCAAGAGGACTGGGGTGAGCTTGGAAAAGGTAAGATGCTGTATCTGAGTCTGTGACAGTTTGATCTGTGCTAGAGTGCTGTCTTGGTGAAATAAGGTGTCGGGTGAGGAAGTACCAAGTTCAGGACTCAGCATATTTGTGAAAGAATGCTCTGCATTGGAGGCTCTGATTCTGCTTTAGCAGATGTTATACTTGCAAATGCTGCTTCAATCTAAATGTGGGTAGCTTCTCACATGCATGTCAAGGAGAGCCTGCTGCCATTCTGTGTGTGAACAAAGTGACTTGGAAGGATGATGATGGTGATCCTTTTGTTCAGACCTTTTCCAGATCCATTTTCCTGTGAGTTTCATAGCAACCCATAGAACAGCTATTAACTGTTTTATGTCTCAGAGAACCTCAGTGTTCTCCCTAAGATTCAGTGGCCTAGAAAGTAGTTGAGGTGAGTCTAGAACTGGTCCTCTTGAGTTCTAGTCCTGTGCTGTTATATGGAATGTACTGTATACTTGACCCTCCCCTTTCCTCCCCTTCCCTCTACTCTTTTCTCCTTCCCTCCCACCTTCCCTCTGTCCATCTTTCATTCATTCGTTCATGCTGGGGATTGAACCCTGGGTTTTTACATGGAGTTATCTCCCCAGCCCTTTATTTATTTTTATTTTGAGACAAGTAGCTAAGTTGCTCAGACTGGGCTCCAACTTGTGGTTCTCCTGCCTCAGCCTCCCAGAGTGCTGGGATCATAGGCATGCGACACCATACTTGGATGGGTTTCCTTTTTTTGACTTTGAAACTGAGCTTTATACTTGTTTGCCCATCTCTTTACCCTCTCCATTCTCATCTCATTGTTAAATTACTTTTGTGAATTACATGGAAACAAGTTGGTCAATGTATCAATTTTGTTGGAATTCTTTTAGTGAAGTGTGAAACATTTAATTTTTCTGCTTTAGTCAACACAAAAGATACTTTTAAAAAATCATAGCCATTTAAGGGCAGAGAAAGGTTTAGGAAGATTTAAAATTTTGGTGTTTTTTTTTAAAGGAAAATTCTTAGAAAGATAAGGAAAGTGATATGGGGGAGGCACAAAATCAAAGAGATAGAGAGGCAGTAGTATTATTTAGTTACTAACTTCCTAGAGTCCCTCTTTCTCCTTGATCCTTGAGATAATTAGCACTTTCTCCTTTGTGGCTGATTTCTCTCTGCCTACAATATTCTTTTTTTTTTTTTTTTTTGGACCTTGTGCTTTTGAAGCAGGTAGTGGCACTACTGAGCTAAATCCCTGGCCCTCTTGCTCTTTTATTTTTCTTCCAATTTTTCCCTCTTTTGTTTTCACCTTTTCACCATTTGCTGGTAATAAAAGACTACTGGAAAAAAATTAGATGAGTCACATTTCTTTCTCTTTTTTTCTTTTTTTTGAGATGAGTTGAATTTCTTTGTTTTGAGACAGGTCTTGCTATGTAGTCCAGACTGGCCTCAAGAATCTCCTGCCTCAGCCTATGAGTGCTGGGGTTATAGATACTGTATGTGTATTTCTTTTGATAAAAGGTAAAGTATCTGTTTTCTTAGCCATTGTTTCTTTTTTGTAGTTGGAAGTACGTGAAGACCCCAGTAGCAATAAGGATCTCAAAGTTCAGTGCGATGAAGAAGAACTCAGGATTTACCAGCTAAACATTCAGATCCGGGAAGTTTTTGCAAATCGTTTTACTCAGATGTTTGCAGATTATGAAGTGTTTGTAATTCAGCCAAGCCAGGATAAGGAATCCTGGTTCACCAATAGGGAGCAGATGCAAAATTTTGATAAAGTGAGTATAATCCTGTTTGGGAGGTGGTGAAGAATGAGAACTTCAGTTATATCTTAAAGAAGAACTGAAAATTAGTTTTTCTTTCCTATTACCAGAGCTAGTTTCATGGTCTTCTGATGTAGGCAGAGTAGAAGTTCTTGTTGCTTAAGAACAATTGTTCTGGTTATTACTGTAAGGTGATTTACTTCCAGCTAAAGGACCCCTCTTTCTTTTCCTGCCTCCTTCTTTCCTTCTCTTAAAATGCTGGGACAAAAGGACTTTTTTCCCCCGGTATTGGGTGTTGATCCCAGAGCCTTCACATTTTTAATTTTTTTATTTGTTTGTTTGTTTGTTTATTTTTGGGTACCCGGGATCAAACTCAGGACCTTGCAAGGCAGGCGACATTTTTTTTTTTTAATTTCGAGACAGGATCTCACAAAGTTGCCCAGGCTGGGCTTGAACTTGCAGTTCTCCTGGGATTATAGATGTGTGCCACTGCACCCAGCTAGAACTTTCAAGGCAAAGTGTAATGTGTAGATCAAACATCAGAACTGATGAGTTGTCCAAGAAGATTTCCTAACTTGACACAGTGAGAAAGTTTTTTTTTTATTATTGTTTATTGGTACCTTTTAGGTATACAATACAGTTACGTTCATCATTGGGATGTACATGATGTATCTTGGTTCTTATTTTTTCCCCATTCCCCTGCCCTCCCTTCCCTACTTACAAAGAATTTGTTTCCACTTTTTCCTTTTCTCACATTTTTTCTTTTCCCTTCTTTCCTTTCCCCTACCCCTCCCACTTCTCTTACTCCTTTAGACCTTTTCTTCCTATTTCACATTATCAATTATGAAAAATTTTTTTCTTTTTTCTTTTAAGACAAGGTCTGGCTTTATAGTTCAGGCTGGCCCTGAACTCACTATGTGGTCCATGCTGGCCTTGAACTTGTGGCAATCTTCCTGCTTCAGCCTCCTGAGTGCTGGGATGCCAGTGTGAAAGTTTTAATACTTGAATTTATATGAATTTTTTGTTTGTTTTGAGTTAGGGTCTCATTGTGTAGCTTAGACTGGCTTTGAACTAGCTCTGTATCCCAAGCTGTCCTCGAGCTTGTGATCCTTCTGTCTCAGTCTGCTGTATGCTAAGTATATGAATGTATATGGTTGCTGGTAGTAGTGCATGCCTGCTATCCCAGGTACCCAGGAAGCTGAGGCAGGAGGATAACAAGTTGAAGGCTAGCTTGGGCAACTTATTAAGATCCTGTCTTAAAATACAAAGGCTAGAGGGCCAGGGATTTAGCTCAGTGGCACTGTGCCTGCCTCACAAGTGCAAGGTCCTGAGTTCAATCCCCAGTACTGGGGCCGGGGGGAGACACAGGGCTAGAGATATATCTCAGTGGTACAGCACTTGGGTAACATATGCAAAGCCCTGGGTTCAATCTTCAGCATTACAAAGAAAAAACAAAAAGAATAAAAAAACAAGAAAAGCTAGGTGTGGGAGTATAATCTTAGTACTCTGGGAGGCTGAGGCAGGACAAATTCAAACCCAGCCTGGGCAACTTAATGAGACCCTGGCTCAAAAAACAAAAATAAAAAGAAGGGATTTTATAGATTTTTTTCATGAAGACTTAAGGCACTAGAAAAAAGAGTTAATTTACTGCATCCTTTGAGCATGTTTACTGTGCTGGTCAGTGCTTCCTTATCAGTGACTTTTTTCTTTTGGTCCTACCAGGCATCTTTTCTGTCAGATCAGCCTGAGCCCTACCTGCCCTTCCTCTCAAGATTCCTGGAGACCCAGATGTTTGCTTCTTTCATTGATAACAAAATTATGTGCCATGATGATGATGATAAAGACCCTGTACTCCGGGTATTTGATTCCCGAGTAGACAAGATCAGACTGTTGAATGTTCGGACACCTACTCTCCGCACCTCCATGTACCAGAAGTGTACCACTGTAGATGAAGCAGGTAAAGCCTCCTTTCAGTGGACCATTTAGTCTCTTGGGCTGTCACTAACAAGTCCCTATCTCTAAACACACTCTTGCTTTGCTTTTGCATATGTTACTATTCCTGCATTGTCTTGTCTTGCTGCTGCTGTTGCCTGACAATCTTCTTTTCACCCTTTAACATTGTGTTAGGAATGGGTGCTGTGTAACAAAGAACCTAATCATCAGTATGCTTAAACAGATGTGAGGAGGGGTGGAAAGCCAAGCTGGTAGTTGCTGGTATTTGCTCAGCCTCTCATCAGTGTAACCAGACAACTGAGATTCTCTCTCTTTGTTCAGCTCTCCTTAACATGTTGATTTTTATATTGATGCTGTTGCTTCCTGGTTATAAGAGGCTTTTTATATTCACATTCAGGGCAAGAAGAGGGGAAAGTTAATGCCAACTGTATTTTTCCCTTTATCAGAAAATGAACATTTTTCCAGAGATTCCCAACAATTTCCATTGTCTCATAGGCCAGAATCCTATTATATGACCACCTTTAAAGTCCAAGAGAGTTTGTGAAAGTGAACAGTGAGCTGGGGCTAATGCTACACTGAATAACATAGGAATTCTGTAATCAAGAAAGAAGGGGTGAATGAAACAGAATAAGAAGTTGATGTTTGTCAAAAAACCCAAAAACCTAGCCAATATATCTTCTCTTCTGTGAAGCCTTCTCTGATGCCCCAGGTTGAGCAGGTGATTCTTCTGTGTGCTCCCATCTTCTTAATTCTTGCTTCCTCTCAATCATCCCTGTTCTTTTGAGCTGTCATCATTAGGGAACAACTTAAAGGCAGAGATTATATTTATTCATTTTCTTACTCCTAAAATAGTATTGTGCTGGAACATATGGATATTAAAAATTGTACACTACACAAATGACTGAGTGTATCTTGCTGCATATTTCTTCAAGACCAGCCTGAACTACGTGGTGGGACTCTGTCTCAAAACAAAAAAGTTACTGTTAGAAAAGATCTTAATATCTTAACTCTACCCACCTAATAATTTTACACATAAAGATATTCCTAATTCATCACTGTATCCACAGGGCCTCAAACTGGGCATTTAATAAGTTTTACTGAATTAGAATAAGGGTAGGGTGAAGTGAGGAAGACCCAAAGAGAAGATTGCTTGACCTAGAACACATAGCAAGGCCCAAAGATTGAGATATTTTTGTATAACTAGAAAATACCAGGAGAATGGTCAGCCTTTCTTCTTTTTTTTTTTTTTGCTACCGGGGATCAAACTCAGGTCTTTGCGCTTGTGGGACAGGCAGTGGAACCACTGAGCTAAATCCCCAGCCCTCTTATTATTTTTCTTAAACTCCGTAAAAGTTTTGAGGTGTAATTGGCATGCTATGTATTTAAAGTTTTGGCATAGTGAGCAAATCTATAACCTCAAAAGTTTTCTCATGTCACTTTGTGATTATTTTTAAATAAATATTATTTTATAAACATAATAACTGTTAATAACCCTGTGTAATTCTTTTGTTTTGTTTTTTGAGACAGGGTCTATGTGATTTAGGCTGGTCTTGAAGTCACAATGTAGTCCAGGTTGGCCTTGAATTCCCAGTGATCCTCCTGCCTCAGCCTCCCACGTGCTGGGGTTACAACTATAGGAGTGTGCCACCACACCCGGTTAACCCTAATTCTAACATTTGTGTCAGGTTTGGGCCATTTTGATTTTATATACATTTATATATTTAATACATATATATTATTTTATTTATTTTTGATGGTTACCATTTTTTAAATTTTTATTTTATTGGTACATTTTAGGTATACAATGTAATCACATTCATCATTGGAAATTTGCACCTTTACGTAATCTCTCTTGGTTCTTATTTTTTCCCCCTTCCCCTGCCCTCCCTTCAACCCATCCATCCCTATTTACAGAGATTTTGCTTCCATTTTTTCATTTTCTCATATTAATTCCCTTCCCTTCTTTCCTTTCCCCTACCCCTTCTACTTCCCCTTCCCCTTTGTCCCTTTTCTTCCTATTTCACACAATCTATTATACCTTTTAGTCCTATATATATATTATATGTATTTTTTTCATCAAGTGTAATATCTGGCTTCTTTGCATGCCTAATAATCTTTGATTAATGAATTTTACCATTTTGAGTCCTGAATACAAAGTATTCCCATGAATATTCTTGATCTTTGTTCTGGGACATAGTTACTTAGAAATAGTTTGACTTTGGGGCTTTCCTTTTAAAATTTGCTTGGCAGTACTCAAGAATCCTGTTTATGGCTAATTCTCCATTACTGAGCCAAGACTCTTCTGTGTCCTCAAAGCCCTGGGAATGACAAGGTTTTCTAGCCTGGCAGCTCCCCAACTCTGAATGAGAGTTGTGTACTGTTCCTTCTAAACCTTTTGGTACCAGGGATTGAACTCAGGTTTGCCAGGAAGTCACTGTGCCGCTGAGCTACATCCCCAGTCCCTTCTAAACCTTTTGGATGATTCTTTCTACAGCCTTAAGTAGTTTTGCTTTACTTGCATGAACTGATCAGTTACCCTGCTGAGTACTCATGCAGGACTCTGTAGGTTTCCTGGGTTCTCTCTCCTCTCTTCTGTCATTTATGTTTTTTCTTTCTTTCTTTTTTTGTATCAGGGATTGAACTCTGGACCTTACGCTTGCAAAGCAGGCAGCGGAACCACTGAGCTAAATCCCCAGGGTTCCCCCCTACCCTTTTTAGACAGGATCTTGTCGTATAGTCTAGGCTGGTCTTGAACTCACTATGCAGTCCAGGCTGGCCTCGAACTCATGATGATTCTCTTGCCTCAGCCTCCCAAGTGCTGGGATTACAGGTGGGCACCACGATGCCTGGCTTCTGCTATCATTTCTTGTTAATTCTAGCCACCTTGTTCTCTCTGATCTTTTACTTTGGTCTCTTAACTGAGGGAGTCTACTGGATTCTGCCTAAATTTCCCCTCAGTGTGTCCCAGGCCTGGAAACTCTCTCAAGGCAGTTAGCTGAGGCAATTATAGTAATTACTTCATCTATTTTTTGTTTCTCAGGGACTGTCTTTCATTATGTGATGTTCAGTGTGTTTAAATTCATTCTTTCATGTACTTTGCCTGCTTTTAATTTTTATTCCTGGTTTTTCAGGTAGGAGGGTAAAAATCAGTCACTCTTGCTCCATCTTATCCTGAAGTAAAAAAACATTTGACTTAGACTTTTTTTTTTTTTTAAATTCTCATCCAGAGAAAGCAATTGAGCTACGCCTGGCAAAAATTGACCATACTGCAATTCACCCACATTTACTTGACATGAAGATTGGACAAGGGAAGTATGAGCCAGGCTTTTTCCCTAAACTCCAATCTGATGTACTTTCTACTGGGCCAGCCAGCAACAAGTGAGTCAACCCCAGATATTACCTCCCCCAGTCTCAGGCACACTCATGAGGGTCGTTCAGTTTCTGAGCTGGAGATGGTATCCCCAAAAGAACCTCAGAATTTTCTAAAGTAAATATGGAGAAGACCCAGATTATATAGGGTTTTTACTTGTTTGAATGAGAAAATAGGTGACAGAGTATTGGTCAGTTCCTGTCTCCATTGTGCAAACTGTGATAGTTGTACATGCTTATGACCTGCAAAAAGCCAGGCTGGGTACGGGTTCAAATCATCCTGTGCCTGGATCTCATACAATAGCTAGCAGGCCTTGTTAAGTAAATAGTGGCTGGAATAATTGGATCCTGTACTGAAAGTAGGTAATTTAGCTGGATTGATCTTCTTTAGTTACCTTTAGAGATGAGTATATCAAAGCCCCAGGAGAGCTGAATGACTGTAGTTTCAAATCTGCATGTGAAGTTTTATAGTTGTTTCAAGACAGATATATCTGTGTTCCTTGGAGAGATCTGTCTCTTCTGTTAAGGCCCTGCTTTTTAAGCTGTACTTCTCCAGTGTATCTGAACTGTTACTGGTGACTTAGTGGTTTCCTGTGTTCAGCATTGGCCTCCTTAGACATTCAAGTTTTCTCCTGTTGAACTTACTCCCCGTCTCCCTAGTACTGGGGGTTGAAGTTAGAGCCTTTGCACTGAGCTATAGCCCCACCGCTTTTTTATTTTTTCTTTTGAGACAGGGTCTCCTAAGTTGCCCAGGCTGGGCCTGAAGTTGTGATCCTCCCAAAGTGCTAGGGTTACAAGCAGACAGCATCTTGCCCAGCAGTAGGATGTTCTTAATTGCGTTTTGATTCTTTCAGGTGGACGAAAAGGAATGCCCCTGCCCAGTGGAGGCGGAAAGACCGACAGAAGCAGCATACAGAACACCTACGTTTAGATAATGACCAGAGGGAGGTAAGAAACCTTAAGAATGACAAGAAGTGACCCTATTAGCATGTTACACACACCTCTTCTTTCCTTGGTCTCTGGTCTGCGTCATGTGTCCTAGCAATGACCTCTCCCCATAAAGAAGGGTTAATAGTAGGTCTGGTACTTGATATGTGATACTGGTTTTAGGGTTATAACAATTCAGAATGTAGGATGTTTAACAAGTGATAGGCAGCCATTGGCCATGGAGGTCCTCTTCACACTCACCCATGCAGATATGCCTTACCTCGAAGGTGGAATGAAAAACCTCGGAAGATGAGACTTTGAAACTTGGGAGAAATTCTTTTGAAATTAGTAAGGTTTTGTTGTTGTTTCATTTGTCTGATTTTGCAGTACTGGGGATTGAACTGAGGACCTTCACCTGAGCCTTTTTATCTTATTATTTTGAGACTGGGTCTCGCTAAGTTGCCTATGTAGGACTTGAGTTTGCGTTTGATCATTCTGCCTCAGAGTCCTGAATGCTGAGGTTACAGATGTGTACCCCCACACTGGCTGGCCTTTTGTTTTTGTGGTGTGGTAAGATAGGAGTTAATTTGTTAGAGTGAAAAGGAGGAAGAGTGAGCTTGGGTTAAAGCTGTGAATATCTGAATCTGAGAAGGTGGGGCTTTTTTCTGTATTTTAATTTAAAACAGGTAATCTTGAAGTTTTTTTCCCTTAGAAAAGAGAAAGGAAGGACATTATCAAGTGTTTTGGGACTGATCATTCTTGAATTTATTTACTGAATTCTCATTGCTTGCAACTGAGTTATTCTGCTCTTGTTTCTGTGGTAGTAAAGTTTCTAGCTCTGAACTGCAGGTTGGAGATAGTTCCTTATGTAGATGCAGAGTAGTTGTGAGAATAGGATTTTACCTTTAGAAGCCTATTTCAGGGGCCGGGGATGTGGCTCAGTGGCATAGTGTCTGCTTGACAATCGTGAGGTCCTGAGTTCAATCCCCAGTACCAAAAAAAAGAACAGCCCATTTTAGGAACTTTTCTTTTGGAGAAAAAACCCTATAATTTTCATTTTACACAGCGAAACCCCAGTAAACCACACTATTTTTATGTGTCTGTCACCTCATTGAGTAGGAAAACAATATGTTTTGCTATTGCTATTTTTATTAATTTTTTATTTTATTTTATTTTTTGGTACCGGGCATCAAACTTGGGACCTTGCCCTTTTGAGCCAGGTGCTGAAACCACTGAGCTAAATCCCCTGCCCTCCATTGCTATTTTTTTAATTTTTTGATACCAGGGATTGAACTCGGGACCTTGTGCTTGCAAAGCAGGTGCCAGAACCACTGAGCTAAATTCCCGGCCCTCCATTGCTATTTTTAAAAGGAATAAATTAAAACTGTAAGGTATGGCTATGAATTATTTTATTTTTATTTTTGCATGGTACTAGAAATTGAACCCAGGGTCTTCTCACTGAGCTTACCCCCTTCCCCCCCTTTTTTTAAATAAGGAAGAATCTTTTATTGGTACATTTTAGGTATACAATACAGTTACTTTCATCATTGGGATCTTGTACCTTTACATGATGTATCTTGGCTCTTAATTTTTCCCCACTCCCCTGCCCTCCCTTCAGCCCCTCCACCCCTCCCTATTTGCAAAGACTTTGTTTCCATTTATTTCTTACCTCATATTTTTTCCTTTCCCTTACCCCTCCCAAGCCCTTTTTATATTTGTTTTATTTTACAGACAGAGTCCTGTTAAGTTCCCCAATTTAGCAAGGGCTTGGACTTGTAATCCTCCTGCCTCAGCCTCCTAAGTACCCAGGATTACAGGTGTGTGCCACCACACCTGTCTGGTTATGATTTTTTTTTTTGGTACCTGGGATCGAAATCGTTCTTGCACTTGCGCAGCAGGCGGCGAAATCCCTGAGCTAAATCCCCGGCCCTGGTTATGAATTTTTAACTACTGATTACAAGATCCAGTTGTGCCTAGACTTGTGACAGTGACATAAAGGGTATTGGTACTGATGTTGTATTTATTTTATTTTATTTTGATACAAGGTCTCACTCTATAATTCAGGCTTGCTTTGAACTTGTGGCAATCCTCCTGCCTCAGCCTCCCGAGTGCTGGGATTACTGGCATGTACCACCACGCCCAGCACTGGTGTTCTAAAACTTCCCATGTCTTCCATTTCATCTCTCTGTTATTGTTTTTAGTAGTGTTTATTGAGCCCACTTTCTTGGTCAGAATCACAGAGGTCAGCACTTTGAAATATAAAGATGACAAGGAGGTAGCCTTGTCTCAGGGAATACCAGTTTATTAAGGGAACAAAGTCAGATACACAAATAATTTTAATGGGAGAATCCTGACGTGACAATATGAGGGGCAAACTCTTACAGGATCACTGGCGAGAGAAAGCAGAGATCAGTTCTACTTGGGTAATCAACAAACAGAACTATGTGGAGGAGGGGCCAGCATTTGTTTCATTTGTTCCTGCTGGCTTGAGCTGCTGGTCGTGTGTGCACGACTGGCCCATCCACCCACTGGTGGTTCACAGACCTGTTGTGAACTTGTTAATTCTTGCAGGATGATAGAATCTTCAGAGAGAAAGAAGAGTAATTCAAGTAGAGGAAATGGCAAGATTGAAAGCATGGTATGTCTTGTATAATGCAGGCTGAGAACAGAATATTTTGGAGGAGGGAGGTATATTAATAGCTGGCAAGTTAGGCAGGTAGCAGTGGTCCAAGTGCTAGGAATTGAACCCTAATCTTGAGAGTTGGTGGTAGGAGCAGATTAAGGAGTCAGAATATAGAATGGACAGAGTTGTGCTGCTGGAATAAATGTGTGGTAGGGAAAAGTACAGGGTAAAAGTGTTGGTCATGAATGTAGGATAGTGAGATGTCAGTGTGCAGTTAATTGTATTGATATCAGATAAACAACAGAAAATCAGCATATTGTAAAAGAGCCAGATATGCAGTTGTTTTGAGTATGTGGTCTTATCTTCTCAGGTTCTAATTTAGCAAGGTTAGAAAGAATAGATATCTTTTTTTTTTTTTGGTACCCAGGATCGAACTTGTGCTTGTGCAGCAGGCGGTGAAACCGCTGAACTAAATCCCCGGCCCAAGGATAGATATCTTTGATATGGGCAGAAGAGGTTAATTCTTCTCAGGTTGATGGAGAAAATTATTTTCTGAATGGTAATTTGATTAAATTTACACACTGAGCTATGAATGGATGCATACATACTATAGCTATGTATCTTTTGCTTTTTTTTTTTCTTTTTGGTGGTGCTGAAGATCAAACCCAGGACCTTGTGGATGCTCTGCCATTGAGCTACATTTCTAGCCTTGCTTCTTGTATCTTTAAGTAAAAGGTAATTATAGTATTCACAGAGTGCTCCACATTAACAAAAACAGAAATCATATTACCTGTTTTTCCCTTTGGTACAGGAATTATGTTTTAAACTTTTTGCTCCCAACTTTCTCTGAGCCCAGAAAGAGGCAGGTAAGAGATGGCGTGATAGTGCCCTCTTCAGGTACCCATCAGTACTGGTTTCCCCTGGTCTGTGTGCAAGGACAGTAAGGGTCTTTGATTTTTGTTTGATGTAGAAGTACATCCAGGAAGCCAGGAATATGGGCAGCACCATCCGCCAGCCCAAACTGTCCAACCTCTCTCCGTCAGTGATTGCTCAGACCAACTGGAAGTTTGTAGAGGGCCTGCTGAAGGAATGCCGCAACAAGGTAAGCTGTGGATGCTGCTGCGTGTGTGCTGTTTGCCTGGCAGCAGAAGGGAAACCATTGGCAGGCTCTTACCACTCCCTCTATATTTAGAAAATACTGGAAATAGGACAGTATTGATTTTAAGATCATGTTAACCTGGAATTAACTATATTTGTCTTAAATAAAATGTACCAGCAATTGAGAGCAAGCATGCTTTGCTTTCTTCTATAAACTTATTTTCTTGAAAACAGTTTTAAAATTTAGACATCTTATATAACTTGAAATCAGAATAGGGTCCACTGTGACTTGACTTCAATGAAGTCTTCATTGACTTCCACAGATTTAGTCTCACATACATGAGAAAATTTTTGCCTCTCTGTTTTAATCTGAGAGCAACGATCCCTTATGTCTAGAAACAGGTATTTATTAAGTGCCTCCTGTGTGCCAGGGCTGAGGATGTAGCTCAGTGGCGCCTTGCCTGCCTTGGAAGCACAAGGTCCTGAGTTTGATCCCTGGTACCAGAAACAAAAATGTGTTATTCAGTTGAAACTTAGGTGGTTTGGATGATTTTCTCTATTTACAAAGACAGTCATTAATAATGTTTTATTTATAAATTTAATTTCTTATAAATAAGATAAATAAGAGTCTACCGAGTCATATTACCATCATTTTTAGGGCAGTTCAGCTAACTTGGTCTCTGTTACATCCAGTTTCTCAATGAAACAAAAAGGTTTTCCTGTTTTTTCAGTTTGTAGGTGGTTCTCATTTGTAGGAGGAAATAAAATGTGCTTTTTCTTGTAGAAGAAATTTTTGCTCTTAAATTATTATGTCAGGATTGATATTTTAGAACTTCTGTCAGTCTACTCAGAGTCATTGATACCTGTGATTTTCTATACAGTGTTGTCTTTCCTGCTATCAAGAACACTGGTGATGCTACATTTCTTTTTTTTTTTTTTGAGACAGGGTTTCACTATATAGCCCAGGCTGGCCTTGAGCTTATGGTGATCCTCCTCCCTCAGCCTCTTGAGTGCTGGGATTATAGGTGAACACAACCATATCCAGCCTTACATTTCTTGGAAGAATGTTCTTCTGTTGTCTGACATTTGTGCTCAAGTTTTGGGGTACATGCTCAGGCAGTGACGGCTGCCTGTCTCCACTCCTGCCTAAATAATAGCTGTGAAAGACAGAATTTTCAGACATGTTACTGTGAGGAAATGTGCATCTTAGAGTTGAAGAAATACAGTAGGCAGTCTAACACCACCATGTGGAGCAGCAGAAAGGCTTATATTGTTGGAGGTGTAAATTGATATGATCACTGGAAAGCAATATACCATTTTGTAGTAATTCTTCTAATAATTATCTAGGAATTCTTCTGCTAGATATATTCCCTAAAGAAACCTTTGCGGGGTGTCCCAGGAGATATATGCAAGATATTTAGAGAAACATTCTTTATAATAGCAGTTTGTTTCCTAAACTGGGGAAAACCAAAGGCCAATCAGTAGGAGAATTAATAAATTGTGGTTTATTCATTCAGTGGAATGCTGTATGGCAGTGGAACTGTGTAACCGTTATACCCCTCTATTTGGATTAATTTCATAAACATAATACAGTTGAGTGAAAAGTAAATCACAAAAGAAAATATACAAGCAAAACTAAAACTGCCTAGGGATACAAATATATATGGTAATTATTACCTTGCTTTTCTGTAGTTTCATTGTATAAGATGTCACTTTTATTTTATTTTATTTTTTTGGTACCGGGCATCGAACTTGGGACTTTGTGCTTGTGAGGCAGGCAGCTGAACCACTGAGCTAGATCCTCGGCCCAAGATGTCACTTTTAACATGGGAATGTGATTTAAAGGGGGCACACAGGGTGCCTCAAAGGTATAGATGGATAATGTTTTATTTCTTTTTTTTTTTGGTACTGGGGATTGAACTCAGGTCCTTGCGCTTGCGCAGCAGGCGATGAAATGACTGAGCTAAATCCCCGGCCCCAACAGTGTTTTATTTCTTAACCTGAGTGTATACAACACTCTCTCTCCCTCTCTCTCTCTCTCTCTCTCTCTCTCTCTCTCTCTCTCTCTCTCTCTCTCTC
>NW_004624766.1:1276622-1302927 GCF_000247695.1 Heterocephalus glaber | reverse complement strand
TATATATTGTGTATGTATATGTATATACATGTGTCTCTCTCTCTATATATATATGGAGTATGTATATATTTTATATCATGTACAGTAACACTGTACAATATATCAAAATATTAAGAATTGTTGCTTCTTCAAGCTGGTATCGGGGGTGATTTTTCTACTTGCTTTGTAGATTTTTATATGTCACAGATTTATATATAACTAAATTTTACTTAAGAACTTGAACTCAGATTCAGGCAGATTTGGGTTCAGAAGCCAGATCTGCTATTCTTTTGGTGTATGATTTTTGGGCAACTTAAACTTATGTTTTTTGGCTTCAGTTTCCGCATCAGTAAATTGAGAATGACAATAGTTATCTTTTAGGATTGTTAGGAGTCTTAAATGAGATAATGTAATACCTAGTGCAATGCCTGACAAATATTTCACAAAAACAGTGACATGTATTTCATATACAGCTTGTGTTCTTTTTATTACATTTTTTACTATAAGCATTTGAAGATGTTTATCTAAAAGTAAATTATCCTTGATTTTTCTTTTGGCAATTATTTCAGATATATTTCTAGATTATATGTATGTTTGAAGATTTATTTAGTAAGGTTGTTTAAACAGTAATAATGAGAGGATGTCAGAGATGAGTATGATCAAAGGTTCTTATAAAAATCTTTCATCTCGCTGGGGATTTAGCTCAGTGGTTCTGCCGCCTGCCTTGCAGGCACAAGGACCCGAGTTTGATCCCTGGTACCAAAAAAAAAAAAAAAATCTTTCATCTCATAAATATAAAATCTGAATCGCTTATGATGAAATCACTTGCCAAGGGTCAAAGGTGATTACTGTGTTCTCATCTCCTTCTTAACTAACCTTTAAAAGCATGCACTCCCCATAATCTAATCTACTTGGGTACAAAGTCCTCTGTTCCCAGGGCTTATTCATCTGGTCTCTCCCAGCCTAGCCGATGTCCTATGCAGGCTGCCACTGTGCTCCCATTGCATGCGGTCCTGCTCACTGTGGTTATCTATCTTACCAACTCATTCCTAGACCAAGAGGATGCTAGTGGAGAAGATGGGCCGTGAGGCTGTGGAGCTAGGGCATGGGGAAGTGAACATCACTGGCGTGGAAGAGAACACCTTGATTGCCAGCCTCTGTGACCTCCTGGAAAGGATCTGGAGTCATGGGCTTCAAGTGAAACAGGTAATGGATGTCTGGCCTTTCCTTGTTAAGCAAACTCATTCCTGGTTTCATGGACCACTCCTTGTACTCTTTTCTTCAATTGGCTGGCTTTGAAGAATGTCTGCAGTGCTCATAGAATGAGACTTGAAGTCACTGAACAAACAAATGTAATCCAAATGATTTTTTTTTTGTACCCGGGATCGAACTCTGGTCCTTGTGCTTGCAGAGCAGGCGGCAGAACCACTGAGCTAAATCCCTAGCCCCCGAATGATTTTTTAAAAAAATAAGCTTCATAAATCCGTGTTTGTCAGACTTTGAAAATGATGTCTTCCTTCCTGCAAGTGCAATTAAAAATTAGCATAACTTTGGCAGCTGGCCCTTGTCTGAAGATAGAACAGAGAGTGAGAACTGGAGCTTGGAAGGTACTAGGCCCCTTCACTAACTGTACATGGATAAAGGTCTGTCACTGACATTTTCTTTCTTTCTTTTTTTTTTTTTTGGTAAGAAGACGGTTTATCTATCTCAAGATTTGAGAGAAGTCCTTAAGTGTTTCATTTTTACCACTTAATACCCAGAAAATTTCCCTTCCTCCCTCCCTCCCTCCTTCCCTCCTTTCCTTCCTTATTTAGACAGGGTCTAGCTATGTAGTTCAGGCTGGCCTTGAATTCACTATGGAGCCCAGGCTGGCCTTAAACTCCTGACAGTCCTCCTGCCTCAGCCTCCCAAGTGCGTGCACCACCGCACCCAGATTTATATCTTCTCATTTAAATACAGTGTTCAGAATAGGCAAATTCATGATAGAAAGTAGACTAAAAGATCACTAGAGGCTTAGAATAAAGGAAGATTGGGTAGTGAGTGCAAATGTATATGGGATTTCTGTTGAAGGTGATGAAAATGTTCTAATATTAGATAGTGGTAATGGTTACCTCTGCAAATATACTAAAAATCAGATCTTGGCGGGAGGTACAGAAAATGGTACATTTTAAAGAATGAGTTTTATAGTAATGTGACTTATGTCTCAATAAAGCTGTTTTTTTTTTTTTTTTTTTAAAGCCAAACGAGATTGTACTGTAGTTAGCATTTTGTAACTTGCTTTTTTTGGTACTGGGGATTGAACTTGGGCCCTTGTGCTTGCACAGCAGACGGTGAAACCACTGAGCTAAATCCCTGGCTGTAACTTGCTTTTTTACACCCTTTTCTGTGTCTTAACCAAGTTTTTAGGTGATAGTACAGTGTTTAAGAGCTTAGACTATAAATCAAGTAGGCCTTGTTTTGAAATATAATTCCCATATAATAACATTAATAAAACTAAACAGAGTATGAGGTCTCTCTAAGCCCATTTTCTCATAGGTACAATGGAGTTTTAAAGGATTTGATAAAATAATGTAAAGACCTAAGCTAGTGGTGGCAAACCTGCTGCAGGGGACCGTTTGTATTATTGAAATCTCTAAAAGTTTCACCATCACTGCTCTAAGGCCAGAGCCTACTACCATATTTCCCTGAAAACAAGACCAGGTCTTATATTAATTTTTGCTCCAAAAGACACAAGAGGGCTTATTTTCAGGGAATATCTTTCCCCCTCTCCACATACAACAATCTAGATTTATTCATGTACAATAGTCTACATTTATTCATGTACAGCAATCTATATTTATTCACATATAGTCATGTCATCTTCTGGAACATCACCATAACTCTCCAACCCCTGAGTTCCAGCCTGAATTTCTTAGGACTCCATTTCCTATAGAACCATTGGCCCCAATCTCTCATGTCCAGCAGTAGCACTATCCTTAAATGAGCACTTCTTGTCCATGTGGCTGCTCATAGTGCATTGGCACACAGCCATCAGTGATTTTATCCCATGAATTCTTCACTCAAGCCACGACCTCTTGTAGGCCAGGCTTCACAAAGTTTCCATCAAATCAAGTATTAATTGCAGGGCTGGGGATGTAGCTCAGTGGTGCTGCACCTGCCTGGCAAGTGCATGATCCTGAGTTTGATCCCTGGTATGGGGGGGATGGTATTAACTGAAGACTTATGAGACACGAGTGTTAACAAAAATGATGTTAAGAATCAAGGTCCAGGGCCAGGGATTTAGCTCAGTGGTGCTGCTGTCCTGAGTTCAATCCCCAGTACCAAAAAAAAAAAAAAAAGAATGAAGGTCCATCACAAAAGTGATGAAAAATTGTAGGCACCAAAACTTAGAAAGTATTTATTTTACACGAGTGCATTTACTCAGCTACAACACACAATGTGTTGAATTATGAAGATTCAAAGAAGACCCAACCACGTCCATTTGTCATCAAATGCACACGTTATTTCTGGGTTGTGTCTACTTTGATTGGTCACTCAGCAGTAAGTCTTGAGTTCATCTCTTTACATAGGCATTTACCTCTCATCCAAAGGTGCCCACTTGGATATTTACAAATACTTAATTATAATTTGTTGTTATTTATTAAAGTCAATAATATTTGTATTGAATTATATATTAACATTATTATTTTATAATTCAGTACATCCATTGCATGTTGCAGTGGACATGCTAAATATATCCATCTGGTTCACTATCTTAACTAGGGCTTATTTTTGGAGTAGGGCTTACATTATGAGCATCCCCCCAAAAATCATGCTAGGATGTATTTTCTTACATCTTATTTTTGGGAAACTACAGTGTCTGGAAATTTCTCTGTAAATGTTTGTGGTTATTTTTTCTAAAATTTTGATTTGAATTACTATATTATGTAGAGGTCACACTTTAATCAGTCTTTTATCGGTCATTTGGGCTATTTCAGACCTTTCATTATTAAAAGACTGTGATTATGGAGTTTTTAAAATGTTAAAAATTATACATTTAATCTCTCAAATTTTGCGAGTCCTATAGTATAATACAATGTAATACACCTTGAATTGGGTCAGAAAGACTTGGCTTGGAATCCTAGCTCAACTGGAAGACTTTAAATAAATGTCTTACAATTTCTGAGCCTTGTCTTCTAAATACATGAAAGGCAGGTAGTTAGTAAAGCCCACCTTTCAGGGCTGGTGTGATAACTAGATGTAATAAAAATGAGAACCTGGGATGTGATGAGTATGTAACACACGACCACTTTTCTGGGTTTTGTTGTTTTTTTTTTTCTTTTGGTACTGGGGATTGAACTCAGGTCTTGTGAGGCAGGCGGTGGAACCACTAAGCTAAATCCCCAGCTCAGCAACCACTTTTATTATGCTAGGTCCTACTTGAAGAATTTCCTTTTCTCTGTAACAAGTGAGTAGAATATGCATAATCCTTTTACCATTTTTCTTAATATTCAGCAAGATTGGCACTATAGTTGAACTCTTTCAGATTTTTGACAAAATATATGACCCTAAAACTTTTTAATATTTACCATAAAAATCTTAGGGATAAGCCAGGTACAGTGGTATTTACCTGATCCCAGCACTTGAGAGGCTGAGGCAGGAAGATTGCTTGAGCCCAGAATGTGAGACCAGCCTTGGCAGTGTAGCAAGACCTTGTCTGAAAAAAAAAAAAAAATCTCTGGGGAGTTAGTGAAGTTTCTTTCTGCATTTTGAAAAATAGTACCATATCATTACATATTCCAGAACTATCCTCTGAGGGTTTGCAGCAGTATTCTTCAAAATTCTCACAGCATGGGGAATTTCTTTTTGCTCCATTGATCTTTCTCTCTCATTTTAGGTAGACAGGCAGCTGCTTTGGTGAGAAACTAGTGCAGAACAATTTACATGAAGTTCTATTTTGTTGAGTCCTGGATTAGCACTCCAAATGTGAAGCAGTGACACTCTCACTAGAGGACAGTGAGGGTCTGTGTTTTCTGGCAGGGCTTTTCTGGCCTCAGGGACAGTTGTGCAGCCAGAGGTTGACTCTGTGTTGGCTCCTGCCAACATGTTCTTTCACCTGTTTTGCTGGCTTGTGTGTAATCACCTTTCTCCTGCTGAAACATTCTTCAGCTGTGTTGCAGTCCAGTGGTCTCACCCTGATTGCTTGCTTTCTGTTGTGGACCCAGATTGTGACTAAATTCACTCTCAGTGTGATCTTACTGCTCCTATCCAGGGTACCTTACTGAGCAACACACTTATTTTCTGCTTAGAAAACAAAGAATGCAAATAGCAGTCCTGTATTTTCTTAGTAGCTAATGATCTCCTGTATTTTTTTAGTAGCTTTGACTGGTTGCATGCAGGGCTGCCTGCAGCAGGTTTTCATGAGAGCCTGTCTTCTTCACACTTTTTTCAGTGATGAGATGAGATTTCATCTCTAGTATGCTTTTCTGTCTGTTAGAGGTGAGATTTAGATTTTCATACTGGTTTTGTAACTGCTGTAATTTGGGGACTAGTATGTGAAAAGGCATTTCTCATCATCTCGTGCTTATGATATTCTTGGACAATCTGGTACTCTATATTGTGTGGCCAGGCCCCTAAATGGGCAGTCAGGCTGTATTGAGCCTTGCAATCCCCAGCAGCCCCTCTGCAAAAGAGGACAAAGAGTGGCCCCGCCCTCTGCCATTTTGCTGTTGCTCTTTCTCCTCACCACTGTGACTGCTGTGAGCCAGGGGCTTCCTCCTTCTGGCATAGTGGCCAGGCTTTGCTCTTCAGCATCATTGCACGTGAGGGGTCTCTGGTAGCCAGCTCATTTCATGTGTGTCACATTGAATGGACAGTTCTGTTAGGTTCTGCGAAGCTTAGTCTGTCTAGGTGGAGGGGATTCAGAGATGAGTAAGACAAAGTCCCTGCCCTTCCAGGAGCCTACTTTGTAATGGTTTTAGTAAATGGATGGATAAATGGATTTCTAGATGTTGAATTATTAAGTCAAAGAGCATGAATATTTTAAGCTCTTGAATTATCTTCCACATATATTAATATACTTCACTAGTATCAGTGCATGGGAGTCACACATCTCATTAAAGTTACTGAAAATTTGTTTTCAAATATTTACATATTGAATAAAATAGTATTTTCTAATTTTAATTTGTATATATTTTTATTATAATTGAAATTGTTGAGTTTTGTTTTAAACTGCATAAATCTTGTAGGAAACCCAAACATACAGCAGACTTACTTAACAGCTTGCTAATTTATAAATGAGGGTCCCCCCTCAATTCAAATGTTTGAATTTTTTTTCCAAAATAAATCCACTTGGTGAATAGTAACAAAATAGGTCTTTGCTATTCTCATAAGTCTTAAGACTTTAAATCTTCACATTCATCATAGGGCTTTAAATCTTCACATTCACCAATTTGCTCTTCTCTAAAGAAAATGGAGTAGAAGTAGCTATAGTAATTTGTAGGATTGTTGACAGCATTAATTAAAAGACTGTATTTTAACCATTTTACACGGTGGTTAATTAATAATAAGCCTTGAGTTTGGCATGGAGGTGCATACCTGTATTCCTAACACTGGGAGGTTGAGGATCACAGGTTTGACCTCAGCCTGGGCAACTTAGCAAAACCCTATCTCAAAATAAAAGATTAAAAAAAATAAGGGCTGGGGATGTAGCTTAGTGTGAAGGCCCTGGATCCAATCCCCAATACTATAAAACAAAATAAAAAACAGCAAGCCTTGAAACATTATAGCATCAATAGTATTACTTTTATTCAATACAGGGCTAAGTTTATAAAATTATAATACATCCTATTTCTAAACCAAACTTTTTTTTTTTTTGGTACTGGGGATCAAACTCGGGACCTTGCGCTTGTGCGGCAGGCTCCGGAACCACTGAGCTAAATCCCTGGCCCTAAACCAAACATTTTATTAACCACATAGAAATATTTACCATGAATCTGAAATAAATTTTTTTATCATTTAAAAAGTCATACTACATTGAAGGATCATTAGAAAGAGACGAAGCATCTGAGTGTGGTGGCATGTGCCTGTAGTCCCAGCTTCCTGGGATGGTGAGGCAGGAGGATTGAAAGTTCAAGGCCAGCCTGAGCAGCGTGAAGAACCCTTACCTCACAGACGATGGCAGTGGCAAAGACACATCCACTCAAGCAGAATGGAGCTTTTCAAACCAGCTCAACTACCTCTTTCTTCCAACCCTTTCATTCCATCTGGGCTGCAAGCCTATTGGAATGGTGCCACCTACAATCAGGATGGGTGTTCACCCCTCAGTTTGCTGGCCTACATTCCAGTCATCTCTAGAGACACCCCACAGACACGCCCAGACATGTGCGTTACCAATCCAGTCAAGCTGACAGTCATGATTAATGGCCACAGGTGGCCAGCTGGGAGCACTCACTGAGGGGTGAGTTGCTCCTTTATGTCAGACTTGTAAATGCTATTCAGATTTGTGCTTTGGCAAAATGACAAATTACTTTGTCTCAAATAGTTTAAATTGCACCTCTTACATTTCTAAATGGCAAGGTTCTTTTATATTGACTATAGTTTATCTCAGGCTTGCCATTAGGTATCAGCCCACCTTTCTACAGGCTTCCCTAGCTATACCGTTAATAGTAAATCCTCATCATAGTGATGAATTAGCCTCTCCAGCCTGCATTAAGGGAAGGGATGCCCTTACATATTTTAGGGAATTCAGAAGGTTTCATAGACTGGATATACATATGCTCTTCTATCCGGAAGCCCTCCTGCTGTGCCCAGGCCAACCTACAACCACCAGATCATTTAGAGATTGACAGGGTATTCGTCTTTTTCTCTTATCTTCTGGTCCCTTCCCAACCCCTCTTGGACAACTCTTTATTTATTTATTTATTTTTGGTACTGGGGAGTCGAACTCAGGACCTTGTGCTTTCGAGGCAGGTGGTGGAACCACTGAGCTAAATCCCCGGCCCAGACAACTCTTTCCTATTCTCAGTGGAGGACCATTCCTTTTTCTATTCCTTTCCAGTTTTTATGTTTCTCTAATATTTTAGTAAGGGTATATATTTATATATTGTGTGCCTGTGAGATTCAAACAAGAACAGTACAGATGCTTTTAGCAGTATTTATATGTTGAAAGCTTTGGCCTCTAAAATCCAAACTTATTTCTCACTCACACTGATTGCAGGGGAAATCAGCCTTATGGTCTCACCTGTTACATTATCAGGAAAACCGGCAGAAAAAACTCCCATCAGGAAGCCTCAGTAGCTCAGGTAAGATGATCCTGCACCACTGCAGAGAAGTCTCTCAATCCAGTCTCCCATCCCTCACTGGAGTGATCATCTACAGCAGATTGTTCAGGCCAGTAGATCTTTGCTCTACCATGTTTTCTGTTTGAAGCTCCCCGAGCATTCCAAATGTTTGGAGTTTGCTTTCATTCTGATATGCTTCTATATCCTTTTAATCATCATGATAGAAAAATAATAATCAAAAGGCCAGTCTTAGAATGAATTTGGGCTTTACCATGATGCTCCTGTCCTGTGTTTGGAGGGAGCTGTTTTTAGAGAGAGTTTTTCTCTGACACAAGCATTGAGATTACTGTATCTACCTTATGAGTCAAGTCATTGTCTTTGGAACTCAAGGGCCTGGTGTGAATTATCCTTTATGATGCCTTTCTGTTTCTAAATTAATAAAAATGTTCATTTGTAGGGACTTTAGAGATCATCTAGTCCAACCCTTTTATTCTATAAGAAGAAACTAGGGTCTAGATAGGAATTGAATTTATTTAAGATCATGAAGTAAATTATTTGAAGAAGCCAGATTAGTAGCGAGGTTCAGTGTCTCCTTGTCCATTGTTGGTTCAGTGTTTATTTGTTTGTTTGTTTTCTTCCCTTTTTCAGTACTGGGTTTAAACCTAGGGCTGTCACACTGAGCTACATTCCAACCCTTTTTATTTTATATTTTGAGACAGGGTCTTGCTAAATTGCCCAGGCTGGGCTCAAACTTGAGATCTTTCTGCCTCAGCCTCCCAGAGTGCTGGGATTATAGTCATGTTCCATTGTGCCTGACCTTCAATGTTCTTTATACCATCCTGTTGTGTCTCTTCCATGACAGTTTCCTTCTATCTTTTACCTCATGGCTGGATCTCCCCTTCATACTATCCTTTGTTGCCTCTTCTATGCCAGAGTTTGTTTACTTGGATATTCTTATCCTACTAGTAAAAAGTTAGTTAGTAAATGGATGTGAACTCTTTGCTTTGAACTAGTTGACCTTAGTATTGAATTTGGGCAGATAATTGGATGAAAACCAGGGACAAGAGTTCCCTATGGAGCCTTAGGAGGATTTTTTTTTGAGGGGGGGGTGTCTGCTTTCTGGATGTGAGAGCAGAATCTTCTCAAAAAAGTTATAGAAGTTATTGCTAAGGAATGAACTGTAGCCCAGAATTCTCAACAGCTTGGTGATGAAAATACTAATTGTGAACTATGGATCAGATGTAAGGACATGCAGGCATTGGAGCCTCTCAGCCTTCTGGAGGCCTGAGTGCTCTGGCACAGGTCCTTCACATTTTCCCTTGGCTCTTCTGGACATGAGTCTAGGACATGAGTAGCAGCTCCAAGCAGGATCACTGCTTCCATAGATTATGAACTCATGGTAGATAAGGAGCCAGGAGAGCTGTGTCCCAGTCCTGGCTTTGCCAGTTGGTGACCTAGGCAAAGGTGCTAACCTCTCTGAACCCTGCTTGGTTAAGTGGAGAAATTGTGCTATCTTCCTTGACCATCTTATAAATTGTTAGAGAATAAACAAGATAATATACATAAAATATAAAATATGCTTTCTAATGAGAATCTAATAAACATTTGTGAAATGATGCTTAAGTTGTTATCAATGTAACCAACTGTTTCCATGGAAACTTGTGATTTGAGTAGTTAGCTCTTTGGATTTTCAAATCTCTTTGGACATGACCACCTTTGCTGTTCTAGGAATACTTCTTGATTCAGAACGGAGGAAGTCTGATGCCAGCTCAGTCATGTCTCCCCTGAGGATCTCCTTGATTCAAGATATGAGGTCAGTCTGGGCTCATGTGTAATAAGACACTAAAATCCTCTTCACAGTTGTCACTTTGGTGTCCACTTTAGCTAACAGGATCTCAGGGGCTGTTATAGCATCACAGCTACCAGGAAGCCCTCCTTATTGTTCTCATGCTTCTTGATGCTTTTGTCAAGTTGTAGAAGTAGAAGTGAAGGAACATAGGAGAGTATCTCAAGGCTCTGGCTCTCAGAGTTACCCTCATTTTTTGAGGGCTGTATTGTCTTTATCCTTCAAATTGTGGTGAACTTGTATGGTAAAGCCACGCTGAAGCTCAGAATTTGGAGATGGACTCTTGTTGGGTGGTGTAGGGCTTCCTCACTAGGCTTCATTGACTTTACAGGTGATCTGTTGACAGTGAGTTCATCTCCCATCCATACTGCACTTCCCTTTTTTGGTTTCCTTTCAGGCATATCCAGAACATTGGGGAAATTAAGACTGATGTGGGCAAGGCCAGAGCATGGGTGCGACTGTCCAT
The DNA here is from genome assembly GCF_000247695.1 of Heterocephalus glaber. The sequence goes on along the minus strand of NW_004624766.1, from coordinate 1,292,375 downwards.
GGAGAAAAAATTACTTTCCAGACACCTGAAGCAGCTTCTGTCAGACCATGAGCTCACCAAGTAAGGCTACTCCACTTGGAGTAGAACTGGGCTTCCAGAAATGGTGGGGGAGATTGGAAACCCTGTGTGGGAAGGCGGAGTATTAAGTATGTCCTTGCAGCTACATTCAGCTAAACTCAACTGCACATGAAAGGTTTGCAGTATTTCCTCTTCTCTGTCTAGCTATAGAATACTTTCTTGTCAATCTGCATGCCTAAAACTAGGTAACAAAGCCAGCTGTGGTGATACATGCCTGTACTCCTAGCACTATGGGAGGCTGAGGCAGGAAGGTCACAATTGAACCCAGCCTGGGCAGCTTAGCAATTTAATAAGACCTTGTCTCAAAATAAAAAATTATAAAAGGGCTAGGGATATAGCTCAGTGTGAAGGCCCTCATTTCACTATCCAGTACTACCAAAAAAAAAAGAAAAAAGGGTAACAAGAAGTGATGAGGTCCTTTGTTCCTTCCTGTATTCAGGTGATATGTATGCTTCCTAAGCATAAACCATTTCCTCTGTTCCTGTCTCTTTCCTGCCCTAAGGAGTAAAGCTTGGAGAATTAAAAAGAAACTTCTGAGTTATTCCTTTATTTCTTTTGTTCTTTCCTAAATCCAGGGCTGCCCAAAGCAACTGATTCCTTGGTCTTCCTCGCTGGCCTGTGTCTCCCTAGAGCTTAGAGAGCTTTTAGATAGCACTTGTAGGCACCTTCTACCCAGAAAGAGAGAAAGAGACCAAGGCTTTCATACTCCCAGGAGCTACTACACTTGCAGTTCTCTTAATTTTTAAATGCCTTGCATTGTTTGTGTATCCTAGCTACTACAGGAGGAGGGGAAAGGAAGGTTTCACTCTTCTTGTCTTTTCAGTCTTTTTACTGTCTTTTCAGATACATGTTTGGCTCTTGCTTCATTAGCAGGCCTATTGAGCTTTTTAAAAAAAAATTCTTTAGGCATCCTTTCAAAGGTACTGTTTATTATGTGACTTCCCTATGGATGATTAAGTAGAGGAATGGACTTTGGGGGAAATTTTGTATAAGCTAATTGACCTAATGATCTGATTTTATCCCAAGTAAAATAGAATTTTTAGATTGTGTATTATATATGTGAACCACAGCAAGAAACCAGGTTTAAAGTCTTGGTAAAAATTAGAGAGCTCACCTGATTAGTTAGGAAATAGCAATTCTGAAGGTGGTTTACTTTGATTCCCTAAAGTGATGAAGTTTAGGAATAAAATCTGAAGATTGAGAGGACAACTGAAAGAGAACAAGTGAACATGGTAGCCCAGAGTTTGGAAGGGATACATTTGCATACCAGATTCCAGAGGGCATGAATGTGTCCTGAGAAAATCTGTCATTGTACCTGTGCAGGCATCAGGGTCTGACAGGATAGAAGTCATTCCTGGGGGGCCAGTGTGAATGTCATCTGTCAGGAGAGGCTGCAGTCAGCAGGTGGACGGGCTGCGAGGCAGGTAGAAGGGGTTAACACAAGAACTTCACGAAGGTCAGGACATGGCTCGGTATAGGGCATATGAATTTAAAGGCCTTGGCAACAGCAAATGAAGCACAGACCTTGGTGAGGAAGCTAATCTTGGTTAAGACTGTAGCCCTGTTGGAAGAGATAAGCTCAGTTTATTTACTACATAGTTTCTTCTCAACTGATATTCTGACCCCTGTGCTACTCCAGTGAGTGGGAAATGAGAGTTTTGCTTCTGTAGATTGCAGTTTGAGTGGAGTACAGTATAGGAAAGAGAAAGAGGACTCCTTCAAGTATTACTTTGTTTTGTGTTGCTGTAGAATGCTGGGTACTTTATAAAGAAAAGTTTCTTTAGCTCACAGTCTGGGAAGATGAAAGTACAGGATCAGGTGGCTTCATCTCTTTGGTCTCTAGTGAGGGCTTTCTTGGCTGTGTTATAGCATAGTGGAGAATTGCAAAAGGAAATAGCCACATATAGAAGGGACACAGTGTACGAGGTAGCCTTATTTTATAACAACCCGTGCTCATGAGAACTCACTCCATGAGACCAGCATTAATCTCTTCTGGGGGTGATGCCTCATGATCTGATTATCTTTCAATTAGGCTCTACCTCTCAAAGATTCTGTCACCTCAGCATTGCCACAGTGGGGACCAAGCTTCCAGTATCTGAACCTGTAGGGGACACACTCAAATCGTAGCAGCCTCTGTCCTATATTCTCTCATCTTTCTCCCTAGTTTGCTTAGAACTCAGCCCTGTCATTACCATTCATTCTTTTCAGGATGTCTTCAGCTCTTTCTTTCTTTCTTTCTTTTTTTTTTTTTTTTGCCTTTGGCCCTTTCTTGTCTATACTTCTGTTTGACCCTAGTCATCCCTGACCTCTCACCCTCAATCAACTCTTTGGGGCCTAGTCAAAAGTTTTCTTTGCCAGCTTTTTCTTAGATTTCCCAGCAATGTGGTCCCTTCCTCCTCCAGACATGCATAACATTTGTTATAGTATTGTTTTACCACTGATATGCCGTAATTGTCAGCTTGCTTGGTGCTTATTAAAATGTGATTTTTTTTGAGGGGATGAACCATGTACCTTTTCTGGTGCTGAGTATGTTGCCTAGAGCTTAGTAAGTATTCAGCCAGTGCACATAAAATGTGTGCATAGCTGTACAGATAGGAGGAGGAGAATAGCCTTTGGAGAATATATCTTTTTTTTTTTTTTTTGGTACCAGGGATCGAAGTCAGGACCTTCCACTTGCGAGGTAGGCAGAGGAACCACTGAGCTAAATCCCCAGCCCTGGGGAATGTATCTTTTTTTTTTCCCTTTGGTACCAGTGACTGAACTCAGAACCTTGTGCTTGCGAGGCAGGCACCAGAACCGCTGAGCTAAATCCCTGGCCCCAAGAATATATCTTGATAGAATGTTCCTAAGTCTCTGGGACTTGCTGCTAGCTCCTAAGACTGTCTCCAGCTTGGAGATGGGTTAAGGTGAGGTAGGGTAAGGGGGCCAGATATTCATGGGATTCAATGAACTACATATTATAAAGGAACAAATTAGGTAGCTCCTGTATTGGGAGCCCAAACTCTTTTTCCTTGACCTTTCTGCAATGACTAATACATGTAGTGTCCCCTTTATCTTGTAACTGACAGTGTATGGCTGCCATGACCTGTTCCCATCCTGTTCCTTTTATTCTCTTATTCTTTTGGGATGTTGGTTTTCACAGCCCTCCAACTTCTGCATGCATTCCTTTTCTTTGTCACTTTTCCCTACCGCCTGTGATCTCACCCATTCTCATGACTCTTGTCACCTCTTAGCAGGTGGCTCCTGCTTCTTAAGCTTCCAGCTCTGATGATTCTTCTGAGCTGCATTCCTGGATTTATTTCCACTTAGATGTCTTAGCTGTAGCTCAGAGAGAACAAAAGCAAGTTCCATAGTGAGTTGACCAAAACTGCCTCTCTCTTCAGTTTTGTTAATGTCATCAGTGTTCACTCTAGACATCCTTCTTCCACTCCTTCTCACCTACATTGCAAATTTGGAGTCAGTTTTGGCTTTTTGCTTTGTTTTACTGCTCATATACAGATTTTCAGTCTTTAGCTTCTGCTTCACATGGCTCCTTCCTTTATTTTTTTCCTGCACTGCTTTATTTATTTTTGTAATTTAAAAATGTATTTTAATTCACTTAATTTGCTGAACATCACAGCCTAACAGCATGACACATGGAAGTGAGGTTGTGCTCTCTCGCTGCGGTGGTGACTGCATAGCTCACTCCAAGCTCTGGGCTGCTCTTCTCCAGCGTCATGAGAGGCGCTGCCTTCTTTTAGTCTTTTTTCTCTTTTCACTCTTCACCTACACTAACTTTAAATTTCCTGGAATGGATCTGGGCTTTCCTTTTATTTCTAAACAGGGTTTTCCCTTTATTTCTAGGCAGGGTAGATTTCAAAACCTGTTAGTTAACAGAGGAAATTGTAGTCATTAGCCTAAAAACTTGGGGCCTTACTTCATTTGATACTAGTCTAACTTTTCCATTTCATTGCTAGCTGGGTATTTTCCTGAACCCTCAATCCTAGCCAAACTAGTTTCCACACTGGTCCTTCATCCTGTAAAACACCAGTCTAAATTTGTGCTATCCTTCAGACCCCTCTTATTCTAAAACACCTTCTGGGACTTTTTTTTTTTTTTTTGGTTCTTGGGACCTTGCATTTGTGAGGCAGGCGGCAGAACCACTGAGCTAAATCCCCAGCCCCCCTTCTAGAACTATTAAAGCTCATGGTTTTTAAATTCCCAGAAAGAGCCTATCATTTGGCAACTCATTATGGCCAGTCTTATACCATGATCTTTACCCAATTTATTCACTTAGACTGTAATTTGAGGCTCAGCACTTCCCTCTCCAACATCTGTACTTAATGGCCTCGGTTAGTAAATTACCGGTTAAAGGTACCTTGTGAGCCTGTCAAGGTTCACCCTCACAGATCTCTTGACTCCCGTATTCTCTGGTCATGGTGATTGTAATCTGTTTGGTAATCAGGACATTTGTCTCTGCATGTGTGTGTGTGTGTTGTATTTCTTTTTGATGAGGGCCTGCACATTTGGCTGTTAGTGTCTTTATTTGGGGAAGATAATCAGTGCTGTACAGTTGCAGAAGAGGGGTTGCCTTTTGAAGAATGTGCACTGGAGATGAAAGGAGAAAGCTTGAAAAGAGGGGAAGGATATGATCTGCACAGCTTTTCCTTGACCCGTGACCTGGATCGGAGGCATAAGCAGAAGCCTGCCTGTCATTGCCTCAGAAACTGCCTGGGCCTTTCATCCATATTCAGAGCAGTGTTTGTGACTTGTGGCTCTTGGGTCTGCTGAGGGTGTGAGAGTAGGCCTGGTAACGTATTGTGATCACAGATCCCTTGCCATTGCTGCTGACATTCTGTACATTGTGACAGCCTAACTGTACCATCCATGATGGAATTTCATCTGAGCCCTTAGTTTAGGAAAAGAGGTTCCACGATCTGTCACACTTAACATTAAAGTAGTGTCAGCCTTGGGCACAGGCAGGGTCTGATTTTTGTTGTTCCTGCCTAGGCTTCACACGTTCCTGCAGCCTTGAATCACTGTTGGTGCACGCATGACTGTCCCAGTGGGAAGGTTGTACCTCTGGTACAAACATATCTAATCACTTTTATCAGTATTTTTACTAATAAAAAGCTGCCTAATGGGACAGTCATGCATGTACCACCGGTGGTTCAAGCCACCAGCAGCAAGATATATGAATTAGGGCCGGGGATTTAGCTCAGTGGTTCTGGCGCCTGCCTTGCAAGCTCAAGGACCAGAGTTTGATCCCCAGTACCGCCCCCCCCCCAAAAGCATATGAATTATGGCCTCATTGTGAACGTGTTAAGCTGCTTTCTTTCTGTCCCAGAGCGACCATGAGGAACTTGAGACTTGATATCTTATGCTTCTAGAACTCTCTGCTTCTAGAACTGGGTAATTGTAGCTTCTTTCCCCTCCTTTTGGCTGAGGACTAATGTGTTGCCTCCACTCCTACAGAAAGTTGTACAAGCGCTATGCCTTCCTGCGCTGTGATGATGAGAAGGAGCAATTCCTCTATCACCTGCTCTCTTTTAATGCCGTTGATTACTTCTGCTTCACCAATGTCTTCACAACGATCTGTGAGTAGCCATGTGCTCCCCATTGGCCTGCTCAAGGCCACCTTGGTGAACCTGCCACAGGCTTGCTCACTGTCCCCTTTTTAACACATTCCCATAGGCTTCAACCATCAGAGGTACATGCATGACTGTTCCATGGAGTAGTTTGTACCACCCGATGGCACTGTACTATGCCACCCAGTGGGACAGTCATGCGTGTACCACTGGTTATTCAGCGCCATCCAGCAGTGAAACATATGAATTACAGCCCATCCTGAACATGTTAAGGAAAGAAGATTATGCCTTGCACTTTCTGTCTGCCTTTTGCTTCTGTAGGGAGAGGCAAGAAGGAGCAGCTCCTTCCTTGGAGGTTGTATTTTCCCTGAAGCTTTTTGTTCTTATCTAAACCGAGAAGCACAATCCTTTTGGCCATCATATGGTTGGTGCTGTCCTGGGCACTGCCCTGGAAGCCTCAGGTGATGAAAGTGGAGTGGGGCAGGGTAGGGAGGGCAAGTTACTTCCCTCCCTGCTTGTCTATAAAGAGTCTCTTTTGGCCTGAGAGGTCACTTGGCACAGATTTTGGAGCAGGCCTAAGGGAGAAAGATCTCTTCTTGAAGTAGAAAAAACTCAAGGCAGCAGCAGGTTCCAGACTGGCTCTGTCCCTGACTCATGATGTATCTGTGAGCAGAGTCCACCCCTGCTGTGGGCCTCAGTCTCCATATTGACAGAGTGAGAAAGGGAGTTCAGTATGGTCCCAGGCCTCCTTGTTCTCTAATGCCAGGATTCTTTAGTGGGTGGGGTAGTCTCAAATTGCCCATTGGCTAGTTCTGCCCAGTAGCCAGCCATTCTGTTGCCTGAACTGCATGCTCTTGTTTTTGTCTGACACCCATTTTCCCTCTCAGAGATCAGAGCTGTGGCTTAGCAGAAGTAGCATCAAAATACCTGGGCATAATGTTTCCCTCTCTGTGCTGTGAAAAAACGATACAGTATTTGTAGGGCCTCTCCTAAGATTGTTACTAGGGTGCATGAGATGAGAGGTTGAAAAGTGCTTTAAAACACAGCTCAATGTGATGTCAGGAGTTGCTAATATAGTTTTAAAAAGATTCACTTAGTTCTAACCCATAGATGGGCTTGAGTTTTTTTTTTTTTTTGTACTGGGGATTGAACTCAGGACCTTGCACTTGTGAGGCAGGTGTCAGCACCACTGAGCTAAATCCCTGGTGGGCTTGAGTTTTTGATGTTTGGGTGTTGACCCTTGGAGGAGTGAGGTCGAGAGGGGATTGGCTAGCACTCTATACCATCCAGGGCTGGGCCTGCTGGAGCTGGTCCAGCAGAAGCTGCAGCCATGCCAGTCTGCTGGGCAGGCCAGGGCCCCTCAGGTGTGGGAGAGGTTCCTCATCCCCCACAATGCCTTTTGTGGCTTTCATCAAACAGTGATCCCATACCATATTCTCATCGTACCAAGCAAGAAGCTGGGGGGCTCCATGTTCACGGCCAACCCATGGATCTGTATCTCGGGAGAGCTCGGTGAAACACAGATCCTGCAGATTCCCAGGAACGTGCTAGAGATGACCTTTGAGGTGGGTATTATCTGTGGTCCATAACCCCAGTTCTATGGGGATCTGAGTTGCTACAGCTGCTTTGGGGAATTTTCTGTAGGGATTTATGGAGACCTTGCTCTGCAGAGTGTTATGTGTCAGAGTGTTGACTTGTCCTGAGATGATCTGAGCCTGGAGCCAATGGTTGACCTCAAGGAAGAGGAGCCTGCCTTTCCCACCCGTCTCTGGTTGGAAACCATTTATTTATCTGGGCTTGCATACCTCCCTGTGCTTGGTGTATTGAGAAATCCCAGCGGTCTTTCAGCTGTTGAGCCCAAATGTTCCCTGAGATCTCAGAACCCATATCCAGAGCCTCCTGCACCCAGGCCATATTCTTTTGAGTAGCAGATCTTCTTTCTAAACCATACACTGCTTGGGAGATAGTCCTGAACTGCCAGGCCTGGCAGTAGTAGAGCTCTGAGCTCTCCCCCTGCAGATGCTGAGGTTCCAGATGGCAGGCAGTCAGTCAGATTTATGCCTCTGAGGATTGCCATTCTTTCCTGTTTTCCTGACCTGCCCTGTCCTTTGTGTTCTCTCACAGTGCCAGAACTTGGGGAAGCTTACTACTGTCCAGATTGGCCATGATAACTCTGGGCTGTATGCCAAATGGCTGGTGGAGTATGTGATGGTCAGGAATGAGATCACAGGACATACCTATAAGTAAGTGTTCCCTCCAATGTGCCCTGCAGTTGTGGAGCAAGATGTACCACCAGGGGCTGTCTTTGAGGCTTAAGGATGTACATTCTCAAGGATCCTCTTTGAAATTATGATAGGGTGAGGTAACTTCCTGTTGGCTCTCTTCATGCACTAGAAAAGAAACAAGGAGAGTTTCAAAGTGAAGATGGATAGTATTGCTATGCTTAGGTCTCAGGCGATGCATGCCATTTAGGTGGCTTCTCTGATGATACGTGGTGGGATGAACAGGGCCTCAAAAGAATCCCAGGTTGGTTTCGTAGTCTCTCTTTGGGGATTAGCTTTGTTTATGTCTCTTGTTGAGTAGCAAAGGGGGAAAGACATTGGAGGAACTGGAAGCTCTGAAGGGCCTTTGCCTGCCTTTAGGTTCCCATGTGGCCGGTGGTTGGGGAAGGGCATGGATGATGGCAGCCTGGAGCGGGTTCTAGTTGGGGAGCTGCTCATATGCCTGCCTGAGGTGGATGAGAGGCCATGCCGGACCCCGCCACTGCAGCAGTCCCCCAGCGTCATCCGGAGGCTTGTTACTATCTCACCCAACAACAAGCCAAGTAAGTGGGGGAAGGGGAGGGGCCCTTATGCCACCCAGCCTGGGGATGCACAGATCTCTGGGAGCCCTCATCCCAGCCTATACAACTGCCCGAGGAACCACCTCTGCTGACAAACCTGTCTGAGGGATTTGGCACCCTCCCCTTAGGGATCAGAGATAGTATGCAGCACTCTCCTCAGAGGCCTTGAAGGAGAAGGGAAAGCTCATGTAGCCCAGGCTGGGTGCTCTTAATATTTTTGCGTGATCCTGTAGAGGAGAGGCCTACTTTCTAGCCTTCTTCATCCTGATTCACAGGCTTTGCAGTCAAGTCTCAGCCATCTATTGGTTGTCAAAAATTCTGGGGTAAAATGGAAATAAATTTTACCAGCATTTCTTAGAACTCTGAGTATTAGCTTTGGCTTTCCCTCCAACATTTTGGGAAGGGCTAATTCAACAAAGTTGGGTGGGTAAAAGTCTCTGCTTCCTGGGGTCTAGCTGTCCTGTGTGTCCCCTGGGCCTTCTACCCTGTGTCCTCATTTCCTACTCAGTCAGCTAAGCATTCCAAGATTGGTGAGGATGTCTGCTTGATTTTTTTTTTTTTTTTTTTTTTGGCACTGGGGATCGAACTCAGGACCTTGTGCTTGCAAGGCAGGCGCTGGAACCACTGAGCTAAATCCCTGGCCCAATCTGCTTGATTTTTATTAGAGCTGAACACTGGGCAGATCCAGGAGTCCATTGGGGAGGCAGTCAATGGCATTGTGAAGCACTTCCATAAGCCTGAGAAAGAGGTGAGCCTTCCTGCCCTCCAACCTAGGCCTTAGGTTGAATAAAAAGGAGTCATCTTGATTTTGCACTTTTCTTCCTGGGCTCTCTAGGTCCATGTGCTGTGGACAGCCCAGAGTCTGGTAGAATATGTACCTCAGCTAGTTGGGGGTAGAGCCGACCCCTTCCTTTGGGGCCCTTGTCCCTGGTTGCTCTGTTTTCTTCCACACTGATGACACAGTGGGGTCTATAGCATCCCCTGGTGAACAGTGCTGATTCCTTTCTGCCTCTAGACTTGCCTGGGTCTCTGCAAACAGTGGCTATACTGGCTTTGATTCTTCCTGGTGGGGAGTCTCCTTGTGTGCCACCCAGATCCATCATCTGTTCCTTAACCATTCCCTTGCAGGTGTTTATTGAGAGCTGCTTTGAGCCAGAGTATACTGTGCCAAGTGCTGGGGGAACAGGGATGATCCTTGCAGTCTTTTGCCCCTGCCGACTCTGGGCTGTGGATTTGGGGATGTGGTGATGGGAGGCAGTTCAACTGAGACCAGCATGTTATTCACCCTTTTCTTTACCTAGCGAGGCAGTCTGACGCTGTTGCTTTGTGGAGAGTGTGGGCTTGTCTCAGCACTGGAACAGGCTTTCCAGCATGGATTTAAATCACCCCGGCTCTTCAAAAATGTTTTCATTTGGGATTTCTTGGGTGAGTTGGGCTAGGGTGTGAAGGTGGGGAAAAAAATATGTGTTGGGGGGGTCACCAGCATGGCATGGATGCTGACCACTGGGGTCTGGGTACAGAATCTTGGATTTGTTGTTTGTCCTGGTTTTCCTTGCTGGGAATGATAGGACCCCTCTTCCCCCCTCTTCAGGGAACCTTTACCTCCTGAGAACTGGGTGGAGAAGATTCTTTCTACTCTTATGTAGTGTGGGGTTAATCCTGAGTCTCACACTTTCACTTTGTAGATCCAAAAGGTCAGTTGAGAGTAGTGGAGCCCAAGCTATGTGTTTGGTGTCCACTCAGAGAATTTTCATGGAAGATGCTATCCCCAGGGCTGCTTCTGTCTTCAGACTAGGGAAAAGACCATCTTTATATTAAAGACCACATAAGTAAATTTATGATCAGTGATTTCTGAGCATTCATGTTATTCTTAGGAAGTTGTCTGCATGGACTTGAAGAGGTTTGCAGAACAGACAGGTGGCTTTTATAAGCCTTTGTCACTGGCAAGCTTTTCTATTCTTCACAGAAAAAGCACAAACCTATTATGAGACATTGGAGCAGAATGAAGTAGTCCCTGAGGAAAACTGGCATACAAGAGCCCGGAACTTCTGCCGATTTGTCACTGCAATCAATAACACTCCTCGGAACATCGGCAAGGACGGCAAGTTTCAGATGCTGGTGTGCTTGGGAGCCAGGTACTGGAGCTCCAGGGCCCAGGGGACATGCCAGCCAGGGTTGGAGGTGGCGCCAGAGTTTAATGTCATGGTGGGTGGCAGTGGATAGTGTTCAGGGAGCCTTGGGCAGGGGATGCCTTGAAGGGCTTCCTACAGGCCATTAATTTCTGTTGTGTCCCCTGTATGGGTTGGAATCTGTTAGGGTAGAATGTGTGTAACTGGCAGAGGTCGTATTTTCATGGGTAGGTTCATAATCACCCCAAGCTGGGGAAATTGGAAGCAAAATATATATGTATTTATTCCTTCAGTAAACATTTGAATGTACCAGGCCTTATCCAGAGTGGTAGGAAGAGGACTGAATAAAACATGGTCCCTGCCATTTAGAAGTTTATTTGTTCTAATTTTAAAAGGCAGAAAATTGTGAGAATCCCCCAAAGAAGTACCCACTCATTGAGGTCGGGGATTTAGCTCAAGGTCCTGAGTTCGATCCCCAGTACCAAAAAAAAGAAGTACCCACTCATAAGATATTCTGAAAAGTTTTGCCTCCTGCCTGCAGGCACAAGGTCCCAAGTTTGATCCCCGGTACTAAAAAAAAAAGATATGCTGAAAACATAAAGGAGAAAGATCAGAGAGGGCTTCAGAGAGGAGACAATATTTGGAGATGAGCCTTTAGTGGGAAGAAGAAACAGTTAGAATGTGGGAAGGGCAGTGATAGGAAAAGTTGGAAAGTTGGGGGTCCTGAGGACCCGGGACAGAGAAAGATCTCTCCTATATTAGGACAGTATTATTTAATCAAGGGGCTGAAATAATATGAATTTGATATAGGTGGTGTGCTGTGGAGTGGGAAGGATTGTGAGGGGCTTTTCCACTGTGCCAGGTGAGTGAGCATGAAGCCCAAATAAACTTGAGGCAGTAGTTTATTCAGGACATATAAAGGAGAAAGGTGGCATAAGGTTAAAAATAGACTAATCTAGGCACCATTTGGAAGGCTAAGGCAGGATGGCTTGAGCCCAGGACTTTGAGGCCAGCCAAGGCAACATAACAAGACCCTAGATCAAAACTAACAAATACACAGACTCTAGAGCCAGATTTGCTGGTTCACATCTCAGGTTGGTCACTTACTAGTATGTGACCTTTGACAAGCTGTTTTAATTTTTTTTTTAAGCTGTTTAATTTTGTACCTCAGTTTCTCCATTTATGACGTAGAGATAATGATGGCACCTACCTCGTAGCCTAGGGCTGTCATGAAGGTTAAATCTCATAACTGCTTATTCCCGGTGGTGGGAGGAGAGACTGGTGGCAGGTGGAGTAGTTAGTGCTCACTGCAGCCTGGGTGAGGCTGAGTTGGTGTCCCAGGCCTGGGTAGCTCCCAGAGGGAGGCAAGCTGTGGTAGGGAGGGGAAAGGGGACTGTGGGAGCTGTCAGCTTCTCCAGCTTCAGACTTAGTTCATATCTCCCCTCTGACCTTGCATTGTCTCTCTTTCTTTTCCCTTGCCTCTCTTACTGGCCTGGATCACGTCTGCCCTGTCAGAGATCACCTGTTGCACCATTGGATAGCCCTGCTGGCCGACTGTCCCATCACCGCACATATGTATGAGGATGTGGCGCTCATCAAAGACCACACACTTGTCAATTCCTTGATCCGTGTACTGCAGACACTGCAGGAGTTCAACATCACGCTAGAGACTTCCCTCATCAAGGGTATCGACATCTGACCTCTCAGCACCAGCCAGCGGCAAGACCCAGAAAGACTCTCCCTGCAGCTCCACTCTTCTTCCCAAAGGGACCCAAGCGAGATGTGCAGGGAATGGAGAGGAGATGTACACTCATTGTAAAAAGAAAACTAGAGGATTTTTGGAAAAAATAATCTATTTTAGAGTTTATTTGCCGATTTGCTTTTTACACACTTTCATGTGAAAGAGTGATAGGGAGAGGGAGCGAGGTTGGTGCTGCTTATTTTGAAGCTGGTGCCCTCCCTCGCATGGCCACGCACTGGGAGCCTGCAGCCTCCTGGACTGAGACTGCGCGCGGGGCTATTCTGCTTCCTTGCCCTGTCGTGTTGATGAGGCCATTCCACATCGTTTTTAAACTGATGTTTTCTATATTAACATTATGGATATTTGGCTTTCATGGGCCACACACAGGTGTGCTGAGCGGGAAGCCCCATGCTCCAATCAAGGGATTTTTAGTAGTGCCTCTAAGCAAGCACTGAGGAGTCAGCCCCATGTCATGTTTTTTGGGTGTTTTGTCTTGTATTTTTGGTCAGTATTATTTGGGAAGGAGACATGCCAGGACGTGTCACAATGCTGTCACCGTGCAGAAAGGCACATTTCCTCTTGGCACACAGTTGCACAGAAGTAAACATAAGCTTATTTAACAGATTTTCTTTTCTTTTTTCTTACACTTTATTTATTTAATCCTCTATTATGTGTTTTAAGTGTTTCTTTTTCTTTTTTTAAGGAAAGGAAAAGCTTGTCACAATCTAACTGGCTATGTTATTACTGTTAAATTTATGTTGTTTTGCAACTTAGAAACCAGCTACAGTATGGCCCACTTAATAAAACACCTGAAACAAAGCTGTACTGTATGGGTCAGTGACTTCTGTGGGGGGTTTGTAATTAGTTGGTGGTGGAGGGTGCAGCTTGGTCTGCCTGAGAGAGCTGCACTGTGCATCGCCTCGCCACTGACAGCTGAGGGGTGTGGACTGCCCACGATGCCCTGCACGCCTGGGGGCTCCTCGGTTCTTTCCCCTGCAGGGCCAGGAGCTCTCATAGCTGGTAAGTGGCTAATTGAGAGGGATGTACATAAGGGTTATTTTCCTACTCCATGGGAGAGACTGAGGAACAGAGGGAAAAGACCAGGCCAGGGTTGCAAAGATTGTCACTTGGCTGAGATAGGATGGGCCATTTCTTGACAGGATAAGGGAGACAGCCTGTTGGAACATAGGACACAGAGGACCCTATCTGCCCTCAAAGAGAAAAAGCCCTTTCTTGGGAGAATGGATTGCTCTTTCAGGAATGGCAAGGCAGAGAGTTTTATGAAGTCTTCCCAAACTCCCTGGACAGTCATTACCTCATTGTAGTCCTGTAATTTCTTGGATGCTGGGACCTCCTCTCTGCCTACTTCATGCTGGGCTGCCCCCTGGACCATGAGTTCCTACAGGGCCGAGAGAACCCCTTCTCCGTCTCTGTCTCTGTGGCTGGTGGGTGGTGAGGGTCCACTGAAAGCTTTTGAAAGGGATGAAGAAAGGGAGGCAGGAGAGCTGCAGTGCAGCATCCTGCCAGCAGGAGGCATGAGCAGGCTGCACTGCACCCAGCTACCTGAAGGCCACCGAGTCAAAGGCGAGGGGAGAATGGGCTGTGCCTCTGGGCCAGGAAGAGAGGATTCCTGGCCAGGAAAGAAGGCAGTGTGAGACTCAGCTGTATGTGTGCATATTGGAGGCCTAGGCCCAGACTTACCTTAAGCTAGGAGTTTTACACACCTGTCTCTTTCTCTCACAACTCTATAAGGCAGGTGTCGATTACCCTAGGTTTGTAGGTGAGGAAATTGAGGCTCAGAGAAGTTCTTACTTGCCCAAGCCACACAACTTTTAAGTATTTTGTTTGTTTTTTTGTGAAACAGGGTCATGTTATGTACTTCAGGCTGGCCTTGAACTTGCAGTGATCTCTTGCCTCAGCCTCCAAAATGCTGGGAATACAGGTGTACACCACCACACTCTGCACAACTCTTAAGTATTTTGCAGTTTCCAAACTTGTGCTTTTCTGTTGACAATGACTCCCTAATTTGATTCAGATCTCTGCTCAGCTGTCTTCAGAGAGACCTGTCCTAACCACTCAAAAAGACTGACTGGTTCCATCAGTCACTTTTTATCCCTTTATTCTCTTCTATTTTTCTTTCTAATACCTGCAGAAATCACACTGTTTATTCTAAAAGCAAGCCTTAGAAACGTGAGACTTGGTCCACTTTGTTCTTTGAATAGTATCTGACACATGATAGGTGCCTAGTGTTTAGAGTAAGAGATGAGTTCATTGGTGGTTAAGACTACAGATTATTAGAGCTGAATTGCTTAAGTCATATCTGTATGCTACTGGGACCTGGGCCAAACTACATAACTTTCCTGAACATTAGTGCACTTGTCCACACAGTGGGTCAGTAATAGTGCCTGCCCCCTAGGGCTACTGTGAGGATTCAGTTGCCTAGAACGTGTCAGGCTTATGTAAGTGCTCAATAAATGTCAGTCATTACCCTGTGGCTGGCATAGAGACAGCTGAGACCCAGACGCCCATCCTCAAAGGCAGAGGAAAACGCTGTCAGGGGTTTTGACACCAGGAGGTACTGACCAAGACGAGTTCTGCCAGACTGGAGGACTGCTGGGATGGCCCTGGGTGTCAGGAGGACAGCAGGCATGAAGGCCTAGAGGTGTGAAAGGGCCCGAGGATGGTGAAGCTTGGGGAAGTCCAGAGTCCTGTCCAGGATAGGGAGTGGTACAGGCTTGTGGGCTGACAGCTATTGAAGGGCCTTGAGGAAGTGCGCACTAATAAACATGCTGTAGGCACAAAAGTCAGAGCCATGTCACCAGTGTGTGGCTTTCTTGAGTGTTAATTGCTGCTGTGGCTCTCGTCTGACTGACAGAAATGGAAGCCCATGATCTGAGCACAACCCCTGGACTGGGCAGCTTGGAGATGAGGATGTGTCTCACTGCAGTGTCTCAGTGTGGCCCGAGGGTGATGTGCTCATAACCACAGGGTCTGGTCACCAGCACTCGACAGATTCTGTCTAAGAGGGAGCCATATGTCTCAGAATGGGAAAGCATTGTTTAGGTAATATGGGAATACCTACCCTCCTTTTTTTTTTCTTCCCATTAACTTTGTTGGTACATTTTAGGTATAAAATACAGTTATATTCATCATTGGGATCTTGTACTATTACACGAGGCTCTTGGTTCTTATTTTTTTTCCCCTTCCCTTGTCCTCCCTTCACCCCCTCCACTCTTCCCTATTTGCAAAGACCTTGTTTCCATTTTTTTCCTCTTATATTTTTTCCTTTCCCTTTTTTCCCTTCCCCTACCCCTCCCACACTTCCCCTGCTCTTTTAGACCTTTTCTTCCTGTTACACAATATCAGTTATACATTTTTAAAATTACAATATTAAGA
>NW_004624766.1:1261597-1274094 GCF_000247695.1 Heterocephalus glaber | reverse complement strand
TGTTCCATCTCGTTTCCCTTTAGGGTTGCTGTAGGTGATCTGGAAGTCTGTTTTTGAGGCTTGTTTATGTGTCTTCTTATTTCCACGGCGGGGGCGGGGGGAGTGCTTCTGGTGCCCACGCAGCTCACCTTCTCTGCTCTAGGAGCTTGGGATGGCAGCGGGGGAGCTTCCTTCTGGGTGCTGGGACTGGCTCACCTTCTTGGCCCTAGGAGCCTGGGATGGCATCGGGGGAGCTTCCTTCCAGGTGCTGGGACCAGCTGAGCTTCACTGCCCTAGGAGCCTGGGACGGAGGCAAGGAGCTTCCTTCCGGGTTCTGGGGCCGGCTGAGCCTCTCTGCCCTAGGATCCCGGGATGGAGGCAGGGAGCTTCCTTCCAGGCGCTGGGACCAGCTGAGCTTCACTGCCCTAGGAGCCTGGGATGGAGGCAGGGAGCTTCCTTCTGGGTGCTGGGACCAGCTGAGCTTCACTGCCCTAGGAGCCTGGGATGGAGGCAGGGAGCTTCCTTCTGGGTGCTGGGACAGGCTTACCTTCTTGGCCCTAGGAGCCTGGGATGGAGGCAAGGAGCTTCCTTCTGGGTGCTGGGACCGGCTGAGCTTCACTGCCCTAGGAGCCCGGGATGAAGGGGGGGGAGCTTCCTTCCAGGTGCTGGGACCAGCTGAGCTTCACTGGCCTAGGAGCCTGGGATGGAGGCAGGGAGCTTCCTTCCGGGTGCTGGGACCGGCTCACCTTCTTGGCCCTAGGAGCCTGGGATGGCAGCAGAGGAGCTTCCTTCTAGGTGCTGGGACCGGCTGAGCTTCACTGCCCTAGGACCCTGGGATGGAGGCGGGAGCTTCCTTCCGGGTGCTGGGACCGGCTGAGCTCAACCTACCCTCCTTTATGTTCTTTCGGCTTTTAGAAGCTTTTAGAAGTAATGTTCAAGCTAATCTTAGATAACCTTCCCATAGGTAGTGGTGAGTCTCACCTGTGCAACTGACCAGAAGGATGTACAGCACCCAGTGTTTATGTGTCTCAGTGAGGGTGTTGGTAGCCTGGGTCAGCACAGCAGCAAGAAGCTCCACTCTTTCCAGCAGATACAGCTGAGAAGGTGGACGTGAACTGGTTTATATGCCATGGCTCAGCTGGGACCATTTACCCCTCTGCTCTTTCTAATAGCTGATTCTGCTGTGAATGTCTTGCTGCTGTGTTTTGTTTTATAATCTGCTGCAAATCCTTTCTGGAATGATGTGCGATAATGTAGCTCAGTATTTCAAAGACACTCAAGTCAACTGCATCCTGTGTGGGGCCCAGCCAAGCATCTCCAGCATCTTTGGGTAAATCAGGTGCATTTGATCCACCCAGCAAGCAGCCCCAACTGTCGTGGCTTCTGCACCTGCTCTGATTCTGTGCTTTCCGACTCTGAGATTTCAGGGACTGGTAAGTAAACAAGCAAGCAAATGAATTCAATGAATTTTTGTAAAGCAAACACCCTTATAATCACCAGCCAGGTCAAGAATAGAACTGTGCCAGTCTCCTTAGTCCTCCAGGGTACCCTGGAGCACCACATCCCCATATGTGTGTATTATATATGTACAACACACCCATATACTCCATGATTTTATAGTGATAAATTCAAATTCAGGATCATAGGATTTTTAACTTTTTATATATAGTGTGTCTGTCTCTTTCTATAATGAGAACATGGTTTTCTAGGGCATAGGGATTGATAGAATGGAATATCCTCTAATTAGCCACTTTATCCCACATAATAAACACAGCAGTCTCAAAATAGAAGTATTAATACTTCCACTACCAATTAGGAGAATGGGAAATGGTTAAATGTTTTTTTTGGTATCCCAATTCTTTCCCTCCCAAACCTCCATTTAAAAAATAATTATCCTTTGTCTTTGACCAATCATATACTATTTCTGTCAACTTGTTTTTTTGTTTCTGTTTTTTGAGAAGCAGAAGCTGGGGCAGACAACACCTCTGAAAGCTAAAGGGTGATGAAGCTAGAGTCTGCAGGGAGAGGCTTCAGGTCTGACCCGTGTGAGAAGACAGAGGGGTGGGAAGACTGGGGAGGAAAAACACTGGACTAAGATGAGCTCTGGGAAAAATTCCAGTCCAGTTGATGGGGAGTCCCTGAGCAAAACCTGCTAAGAGGTGAGTCCCATGTGGGCAGGACTGGATGCACCAGTGCCACTTTGTGCTTGTCCTTGCCTAGAAGCCGGCATTCACAAGGGAAGCAGCTTCAGGCTGCTGTTAGTTCTGCTGGCCCTCAACCCTCTGATCTTTAATGGGTTCTTGTGAGAGAGATTTGGATGTTAAATTAACTCAGCCAACACAGTCTGGCCCTTGCACTGCGCACATCCATTTTTTCATGCATTTTTGAGGGATGGCAGTTCTATGCTTTGCATTGTTTCTAGGGGGAAAGCAGTTGTGTCTCAAGAGTAACTTCATCAACTGTGATTATAATTTGTCTCCAAAAACTCCCTCTTCAGCTGTGTCTTCAGCAGGCCATTCCAGTGCTCCTTGAGGTTGGCAGCTTCTGGATGGTGCAGTGTATTAATGACCAGTAGATCTTGGTGTCATGGCCCCCTCCCTCACCTCCTTCACTGTGAAGTGGATCCCTGGTTTTGTGCTGTGCAGGGTAGCTTTCCATACTGGTTGATCAGATATTTTGTGAGCTTCTGGGTATTGATGAGATTCTGTGGGCAGAACAGGCAAATTTATTCTAAGAATAGGTTTCTATCCCAGTGAGGATGAGTTGCTGGCCCTGCCAGGCTTAATATTGACTTGCTGCCAAGTGGCTACCTGGTCTCCTTGAGGAATAATACCATATCTGGCCTCAATGTTGGTCTCTGTTGCTGGCAGACTGGACATTGAAAGTCAGCTGTAGCTAGATCACTGCAGGAGTCTGTGCTGTCAGGCCCATGTATAGCCTCCGTCTCTGCTGCTGTGACCAAGTCCATGCATGTGCCTATTCCAGGATGGCCAGTGATGGAAGTAGCTAAGCCATGTGATCTGCTTGGTTGTTCTGTTCTTTCCTGTGGTAGATCTCTTTCTGCTATGTGCTGTGAGAAACAAAAATCTTCACATTTTGTGCTTACTTCTAAATGTCCATCCACTTTCCTCTACCTTAGATCTCTTTGTCCCCAGTCTTCCAGACTATTTCTGTCCAGGCTCCTGACGAGCTATAGTCTCCTATGTGTAGTTCTCCTTCCATAAGCAGGTATACCACTAATAGCTCTGCTCATTGGGAAGATTTTCCCTTGCCACTGTCTCTCAAGGGAAACCCTGAATGTGGCTGTCACACAGCCATTAGTAAACCCAGTTGAATGACTATTTTCATTGATAGGTCTGACAGAACTCAGATTGTAATGGCAGTTTTTGGACATACTGTCACAAGATAGTCAGAGCATTTCATCTAAATGAGCGCCTAGTCATGTAATGGGAGCTGTTTCTCAAAAGGTGTATAATTTTCTGCTGCAGATCCATAACTTTGCTCCAGAACCCTAGGCAACTGCTTGGTGATTCTTTCAGTGAGGCTTACATAAAAGTCCATATTGCATCTTTACCCATCACTGACATTTTCAACACCATAGAGTTGCTGGGTTATATCATCCAAATGCCAGGCAATTTGCCCAGCTGCTTGGCCTTCATGTAGAGTCCTTTTCTGCCCTAGGGCCCACTCAAAGTTGATAGTTTCTGTGTCACCAGAGAATTCCTAGGAATGGAATGTGTAGCAGCCAGAATCCAAAGTGACCTAACTAGGTGCCATGCTTCCTTTGTGGTAAAGGATGCAAGAAACATCAATTTCTCTCTCTCTCTCTCTTTTTTTTTGGTGCTGGGAATTGAACACAGGTCCTACCATATTCTGAGTGCATGCTCTAACACTGACTATACCCCCAGCCCTGTCTTTTACTTTGAAGGGGATATTCTGGCACAGTAATCACAGGATGGCTAAAAATTTCATATGTGTTCTTTTCTATTCCAGTGGAATAAAAAGTTCAGAAACATTCGGTGTTCATGTGGGACAGGCAACCATGTTCATTTACGGTTTTCCTCCAGAGCGGTGTTAGCTCTCTTGCCTTCAGGCATTGTCCAGAGAGTTCTGGACCAGCTGGACAGCCCACAGAACATCACACAGATCCACTCCATTGGTGAAATCAGAGTCATTGGATGAGATACGCAAAGGAGCATAGTTCATGAGAGCAGCTGCTCCAGAAGGTGGCTGATAAACCCTGTGAAGGTGCAGGGGCCTGCTATTTTTGTGAAGTTCTGAGGTTCCTCGGCTGGATCTCAACTGTGCAGGGCCATGAAAACCATTAGAAAAACTTAAAAAAATTATTACTCTTAGAGCCCTGAGAAGTCACAGAAGGTTTTCCTGGAGGGGAGTGACATGTTCAGATTTGCATTTTGAGGAAGGGGTGTGAGCACCCCAATTAGTAGCCACAGGGAAGGTGAGTGCAGCTTGGATTGAGGGCAGAGGGTGGAATGGGAGAGAAGGGAGTGATTCTGGTGTTGCTTCAGAGATAAGACTGACAGGATCTGGTTACGGACTAGCTTAGGGTAAGGAAGGAGTAGTATTGTTAAGGATATCTCCTAGGTCCTAGGGGTACGCTTTAGTTCACAATGCAAACTTTTACTTTTAGCCAACTTAAAATGTGTGGTGTGGTGTGTGTTTGAACTCACAGGCTCACACTCATCTGTAGGTATAGCTGTTTGAACTTCCTTTTCTCATACTATTGCAAGAGAGGCTGCTGCACTATGAGAAGCCCTGGAACTTGAAGTTCCTTTCTGTCTTTTGCTGACCTAAAATGAAGCCTGCACTTTCCTTTGGGGTAGAGCAGGTCCTGAACCTTTCTGCTCTGGCCTTCAGACTGGGGTCGAAATGATCTCAACTTCCAGAAGGTTTATTATAGGGTCTGACCTTTAACTCGAGCTGCACAAGCTGGACAGTTGCAGCAACCTCGGAACTGCAGGATTAATTCCTTAGGGCCTGGTTTCTGTTGCTTGAATTTCTCAGCCAGTTCCCTAGGCTGCTCCTGACCCCAGAGTGGGACCCAGTCATCACCGTACTAAACTGTGGGTTACTTTCCATCATGGTTCAACTTCTTGGTTCCTAATCTTCTGCTCCATGATAAGCAGAATGTACCTTCCCAGCCCCCTCAGGCAGTCATGGCCAGTTAGATCTTTTGAATTCTTATGCTCCATTTTCTCAAAATTCTGTATCTCTGCAAGTTGTTACCACTGAGAACCCAAAACACAGAACACATTAGGGACTGGCCTCTCAATGAAGAACCCTTTAGCCAAGATTCCTGGTAAGACTATAAAAACTACTCTTCCTGCCCTTGTGCTTTTGTCTCTTTATTTTACTTTTGGGGTTTGGAGGCACCTCAGATGAGAGCTGGAATTGTGTGAGCTCAGCTCACCACTGAGGCGCACGTGGTTGTGGATTTTCTTAAGCTCAGCCCTGTAGCATCTTGAAGTTCAGGATTGTTTGTTTTTAGACAAGATCTCACCATGTAGTCCAGGCAGGTCTCCAATTCTCAATCTTCTTGCCTCAGACTTCCAAATGCTGGGATTACAAGTATGTGCCACCATATCCAGGTCCCTCTAGCATCTTGAGACCACATGGACTTATACAATTTTATAGCAAAAGTAATACAAAGGTTGAATTAAAATTGGTGCTTGATTTTGTTTGCAAAATTTCACTTTATACTGAATTTGCAACTATATATGATTCTCTTGGGGAATTTTTTAATTTAGTTATGTTGCTGAACCTCAAAGCTAGCATTAACCTTAGACACTGACACAGCTAAGTTTTTGTCTTAAACCGCTGTGGGAGCCACACACCCAGGTAGTAGCCTTTCTGTTTCTCCATTTCCTTTTATGTATAAGAATAGCACAGCAGCCTTGTGTCATTGGGTGCAGAAGACAAAAGGACTTAGCAAATAAGTGAGTTTTAAAAATAAGAGAAAATTAGGCAAGAAAATTAAAAGGCGTCTAGAGTAGAAAGGAAATAAAACTAATTCTATTTGCAGGTGATGCAATATTGTATGGTGAAAATCCTAATTATTAAAAGCCATTAGAGGGCTGGGGATTTAGCTCAGTGGTTCCGGCACCTGCCTTGCAAGCACAAGGTCCTGAGTTTGATCCCCGATACCAAAAAAAAAAACCAAAAAAAAAAAACAACAACAAAAAAAGAAATAACAAAAGAGCTCAGCAAGATTTTCAGGATACAAGATCAATATCCAAAAATAAATTGTGTTATTATGCAGTAGCAATAAACAAACTGAAAATTGAGAAAATTTCATTTATAATAGCATAAGAAAGAATAAAATACTTAGGAATCTTTAACAAAAGAAGTACAGAATACATATCCTAAAAACTACAAAATATCACCTGCCTCGCAAGTGCAAGGTCCTGAGTTCAATCCCTGGTACCAAAAAACAAACAAACAAAACTACAAAATGTCTTTGACAGAAATGAAAGACTTCAATAACAGATATCTCATATTTATGTGTTAAGAGACTTAATATTAGTAATATTATTAATTTGTGTGTGTGTGTGTGTGTGTGGTACCCGGGATCGAACTTGGGTCCTTGCACTTGCAAGGCAGGAGCTGGAACCACTGAGCTAAATCCCCAGCTATTGTTAACTAATATTCTCCAACTAGTCTATAGATTCAGTGCAATCTCTACCATTAAAAATCCCAGGGCTGGGGATTTAGCTCAGTGGTTCTACCGCCTGCCTTGCAAGAGCAAGGACCTGAGTTCAATCCCTGGTACCACACACACACACACACACACACACACACACACACACAATCCTACTTGCCTTCTTTTCAGAAATTGATAAGCTAATCCTAAATTCATATGGAAATCCAAGGGACCTAGAATAGCCAAAGCAAGCTTGAAAAAGAACAAAGTTGGAAGACTCTTACTTCCCTCTTTCAAAACTTACTGCAGTAATCAAGATAGTGTAGTACTGGCATAAGGATAGACACATAGTTCAATGGAATAGAATTCGCCCACAAATAAATCCTCACACCTATGGTCAATTGAATTTTGGCAAGGGTACCAAGACAATTCAATGGGAGAGATAAAAATCTTTTCAACGAAGGGTGCCAAAGGGTCAATATGCCAAAGAGTAAAGGCGGAGCCTACCTCACATATGTAACTACTAACTCAAAATGGATTGAAGACCTAAATACAATAGCTAATGCTATAAAACTCTTGGAAGAAAACATAGGCATAAATCTCATGACTTTGGATTAGGCAATAGTTTCTTAGCTGTGACATCCAAGGCACAAGCAAAAAGAAATTCGACTTCAGATTTAAAAGCTTTGTGCTTTAGAGGATATGTGTTGCATAAAGTGAAAAGACAACCCGTAGAATAGAATATTTATAATTTGTATATCTGACAAAGGACCAGAATTAAGTCATATAAAGTACTCATACTATAACTCAATAATAAAAAGACAAACAATCCGACTTAAAAATAGGCATATATCTTAAAAGACATTTCTTCAAAGAAGATACAAAACTGGCCAATAAACATGAAAAATTGCTTAAAGTTGTTGGTTGTTAGGAAATGTAAATCAAAACCACAATGAGATACAGGTTGAGTATACTTTATTCAAAATGCTTGAGACTAGAAAAGTTTGAGATTTCAGATTTTTTTTGGATTTTGGAATATTTACATAGACTACTGGTTTAGCATCCCTAATTAATAAATCCAGAGTTCAAAGTACTTCCAAATCCAAGACTTTTTGAGTGTCATGGGCACTAAAAACTTTGGATTTCAGATTACAGATGTTTGGGCTAGAAATGCTCAACATGCACTAGGTGGGCTGGAATCACTGGACATGGCACATACCTGTAATCCCAGGTACTCAGGAGGCAGAGGCAAGAGGATCATTTGAGCCCAGGAGTTTGAGGCCAATGTGGAAAAATGCAAATCCTCAGGCATTGCTAGTGGAAATGTAAACTGGTGTAGCTAACTGGCAGTTCCTCAAAAGGTTAAAAATAAGGCTAAGTATATGACTCACCGGGGATTTAGCTCAGTGGTTTCGCCACCTGCTGCGCAGGCACAAGGACCGGAGTTCGATCCCCGGTACCAAAAAAAAAAAGAGTAAGTATATGACCCAGGAACTCTACTCCTAGGTGTCTATCCAAAGGAAATGAATACATGTTAGCATGAAACGTTGTACATGAAAGTTCACAGGAATGTCATTTGTCAATAGGTGGAAACAACCCAAATGTCCAATACTGAGGAATAGATAAGCAGACTATGATATATCCATATAATTGGATGTTATTTGGTTATACAAAGAGTTATAGCACTGATACATTCTTCCACATGCATGAACCTTAAAAAGAATATGCAGGCCGGGTATGGTGGCTCAAGAGGATCCCTGCAAGTTTGAGGCTAGCCTGGAGTATATTTTTGCCTGTCTCAAAAAAAAAAAAAAAAAAAAAAAGCATGCAGACCATGATTCCATTTGTGTGAAATGTCCAAAACAGGCAAATTCACATGGGCAGAGAGTAGATTGGGAGTTGTGTCGATTTAGGAAGGAGTGGGAGTAACAATTGTGGATATAGAGTTTCTTACTAGGGTGGTAAAATGTTCTAAAGTCAATTGTGATACTCTGTACAACTCTGTAAATACACTAAAAATAATAGACGTTCACACTTTAAATTGGTGAATTTCTGTAATCCACATCAATAAAACCATTATTTAAAAAATGTCAGGGCTGGTGATGTAGCTCAGTGATAAAGTGTGTGCTTAGCATGTGTGCAGTCCTGAATTCAATCCCTAGCAATGATAAAAAAACAAAAACAAAAAAACAACAAAGAAGGAAGGAAAGAAAGAAGGCAGGAAGGGAGATAGCAGTTGACAAATCCAAATTTTTGTACTTCTTCCAAATTCCTTTGATCTGGTTCATATCCCTTTAAGCAGGGTATCCGACTGTGACTAAGGGGTCCCCCAGGATGCAGGATATTCAGTGCTGAAACCTGGAAAGTCCTGAGCCGATCAGGAAGAGCTGGACACCCAACCTCTGGGGACATTTCTTAGGGATGGGGTTAGGAGCTTGCTGACCTTAAAGAAGGAAGTTGTTGGAACTCTCTTGTTCTCAGCCCTGTTCTTGGGGAGCTCTAGAGTGGTGGAAAGAAACAATCTTCTTAAATCTCCTGCAGGTAATTAAACATGCCTTATGATTAAGAAAATAAAAACGAAGCAAAACCAGAAATAAAAGCTTTGAGAAGATCATTTAAGCATGTATCCAATTTTTTGCTCGGTTATACTGTCACATAATAATAACTAGTGTTTTGCGGCTGAGACATTTGTGCTCTTGGAATAGCCATAAACTCCTCTGCACATGTTTACTAGTACCTGGCATCAGGCAGGCAGGCAGGTCTGACCAGTCCTGGGCAGGGAGAAACAGGCATGGGCTCTAGTGTGTCCTCAGGTCCGGGTTGGTCCTCCTTCTTCCCTACCTCTGCCCAGCTTTCTTCCTAGCTGCTGGCCCTGCTGATCTGCAGACTCCAGGGCTACCACCCCGTTAGAGAGGCAACCGTTTTCCACAGACTACTTTGCCAGCTTCTATCACCCTGTGCATTCTAACCCTCGTGACAATACCTTTTGCTATGTCACTCATGGTGGTTCTGCCACCGTGCTCAGGTCCTCACTGACACCAAGAGCTGTGGGATAGCCAACAGTCCCTTGGCCTGAGGTGATGCATCTCTCACCAGGACTCTTGAGACTTGGCCTGAAGACTGCCTGCCTTTCACCAGCTTGGCCACAGGGAGGGGATCCCGTCCTCAAGGCCAGGGCAACTAGAAAAGCAAGATGGCAAATATTTAGGTGCTTGTGAGCTACAGCTGCTGGGGCTGCATGGAATTCCCAAGCTGTAAACACATATCTGGTGTTTTCTTTCTCAATACAAGGAGCCCTGAGGATAGAGATGGGTATCTGGTTTCTGTTAAACTGGGGAGTTTAAACAACAAACATGTATTAACTACAGTTTGGGAGGCTGAGAAGTCCAGGATTAAGGTGCCAGCTGATTTGGCGTCTGGTGAGGGCCCTCTTTCTGGCTCAAAGATGGTAAACTTTTTGCCATGTTCTCATAATGGACAAGAAGCAAGTTCTCTTGGGGCTTTTATTAGGACACTAATTCCATGTTTGAGGACTCTGCCTTCTTGACTTCTAATTCTGATTACCTCCCAAAGAGCCCACCTCCTAACCATTAATTGAGGGAATAGGGTTTCAATATATGAATTTAGGTAGGATATAAGTATTCAGTTCATAACAAAAGACAAGTCTGGTGGGTAATCCCCTCCTTTGCATCTACAATGATCGAAGGCCCAGGGTCAGGTGCAGTTCCTTCACTGGTTATACATACAATCCCCACAAAACAGCTGAGAGAGATTCCAAGTAGAAGCCACTCTCTGAAGAGGGGGTCCAATCTCAGGGGACTACTTAGAAGGGAATAGATTTCACTCAGATGTGTAAGTTCTGGCTTTTGTGTGGGTGTGCTGGAGACTGAACCCAGGGCCTAGTGCATGCTTGGTAAGTGCTCTACCACTAAGCTACCCTCCACCCCCTCTTTTAAACGGCAATTTCCTTTGCAACATAGGAATACTTTGGGCTCAGAAAGTCCTACTTTTGTTCTTACATTTATCTGATGAGTAGATTATTTTAAAAGATATTAGAAGTGATGACTAAGTGTAGCAAAAGAAAACAATTTCCTAAGAAGGGACATTGCAGAACTGATTACAGCATCAGGACACATACCTCCTGTGAGTTCCTTGCTAGGCTGTTTCTTCTCTCCAAAGTTGTAATCGGTTAAGTAGGTATTGAATACAAGTTTCACGTTAGCACCTGTGCTGGCAGGAATGTGAGGAGAAATAAATACTGCTAGGCTTGCTCCCCTAGCAGCCTCCCACACAAGCCCATGTGCCAGCCAGTCTGGGGAGAGCCCACAGACACAATGACAATAATGAGGATAATCATGGTAAATATCACTAACATGATGGACTACTGTACCAGCTCTAAACCAAGTGTGGTACAAGTGTTTTATAAGAATTACTCCTTTTTGGTACCAGGGATCGAACTTTGGACCTTGCATTTGTGAGGCAGGTGGTGGAACCACTGAGCTAAATCCCCGGCCCCTGAGAATTACTTATTTGAAGCTGGATGTGGTAGCATACACCTGTGTCCCCAGCACTCTGGGAGGCTGAGGTAGGACAATCACAAGTTCAAGCCCAGTGTAGTCAACTTAGTAACTTAGGGAGACCCTGTCTCAATCAATCAATCGATCAATCAGTCAATTAAACAAGCTGGGAATGTTGCTCAGTGTGAAGGCCTAGGTTCAATCCCCAGTACCTAAAACAGAAAACAAAAAATATTGCTCACTTGACTCTTAAAAACTATTAACATCCCAGGTTTTTTTGGTACTGGGGATTGAAAATTGGGACCTTGCACTTTCAAGGCAGGTGCTGAATATCCCAATTTTGTAGGTAGGAAAACTGAGGCTTGGGGGAGGTGAACTGATTTGCCACACAACTGATAAACTGTAGAGTTGACCAGGGAGGAAGCTCTTGGGGAAGACTTCTGGAGGGAAGGTGGCGTCACAATAGGGAGGAAAGAGGAAGGTGTCATGGTCATCTGGGGCCTGGTCCTCACCCTGTTTGCACTGACCACATCTGCTTGGATTCTGTTGCCAACCTGCCTACATGGGGTCAGCAGCCCGGGGATTCTGGGCTCATCCTGGCCTGTGCACCCCTTGCTGTCCTACTGAGCCTTCTCTCAACCCAGGGAAGCAATAGGAGTGGGGAGCTGCTGGGGTCTCGGAACTTGACCTGGGTACTCGTTCACCAGTTCCCACTACTTAACAACCAAACCTGGTTTACAGGGCCTCTCTCACTGAAGACAACTGGTTTACCAAAGTGAGGCGTAGTCATCATAGAAAGTGCACAGTCATTATCCATGTCTTGGGAAGACAGAACTGACTCCAGCTACTTGTTCAACTTGGAGGAGATGATTTTTTTTTTTTTTTTGAGAAGATGATTGTTAAAGATTTCTTGATGACCTTTTGGGTATGAAAGCTCAGGATTTTCCTGCTAGAAAAAGCAGGCCTCATGAAGGAAGCCTCATACTATGCATAAGAAAGCAAAAGAATATGAAAAATTTGACAGTTTGGTGTCAGTGAGGACCCAGAGGGCACAGAGTGTGGGGTCTGGGGACAGAAGTGAGAACATCCAGCTTTCCCAGTGAGAGGCAGGGCTGAGGAGATTGTCCCAGCGATCAGCCAGGACAGTGGGGACAGGGATGCTCCTGCTGACTTAAGGTCATCTACAGTACCTTGTGGAGCTGTCATCCCGCCCCCGAGCAGAGTCTGCTGCAAGATAATCTTTGGGAACTACTCAGCCATAAAAAATGAGAAATTAGAGACATTTATAGCTAAATGGATGCACATTGAGGCAATACTCTTAAGTGAAATAAATAGGACGC
>NW_004624766.1:1227017-1260282 GCF_000247695.1 Heterocephalus glaber | reverse complement strand
ATGAAATTTAAAAATCAAAGAGAGAAAAATTCCTTGTTTCCAAACAAGGAGGAGTAAGAAGAGATGTCAGTATTCCACAGACTTGGTTGAGTTGGACGTTCTTCTGCCCAGCAGAGGAGAATAGAAGTGTTTCCCCATTATTTCTGCGTAAAGAGGAAAGTCCTATCTGACCTGCTATCTTGGGCACCAAGCAGTGTGATCTTAGCAGGAGAGCATCTTTTCCAAGCACTCCTGGGCTTTCATTGTCATCCAGAATCTTAGGGAGGGGTCTCATTAATTTTAGGCTGTGGCCTGAGACAATGATATGTATCATTTCAATTCTTTGAATCTTCTGTTATTATATCGCTTCTCGGCCTTTTGGCTAATATCAAGTGAATCTTCTGTTATTCTCATTCCCCCTTCTGTTACCTTGGTAACTTTATTCTTTCTTTTTTTTTGGTACCGGAGATTGAACTTGGGTCCTTGAGCTTTTGATAGAGGAGGAAATATTTATTGTCAAAATTTATAGTGATGGTTTCACAGGTATATTCCCGTGTTAAAAACTTGTCAAATACATGTAGTTTATTTTATTGTCAGTTATAGCTCAGTAAAACTGATAAAAGTCCAGAATTTAAAAAGTATTCAACTAAGGAAGCACATACAAAAATAAGAATAGTAGGAATGTTGGCTCATTTCCTTTTTTTTTTTTTTTTTTTGGTACCGGGAATCAAACTTGGGTCCTTGCGCTTGTGCAGCAGGCGGCAAAACCACTGAGCTAAATCCCCAGCCCAATAATTTTATTCTTTATTCTTCTTTTAGTGGTTACCATGAAATTATAATATACATTGGCTTATCAATGCCTAATGTTAGTTTTCACTCCTATTTCTTGACAGACAATGTAAGGACCTTTATGATAATAATTTCATTTATCTGAATTTGTATGTTTTTGTTGTTACATATTTTAATTTTCTCTTCCCCCTTTCTCACTCTATGCACACACATAATATTTATCTACATTACATACAGTAATCTAAGTAATAAGTAACAAATATATATTACTTTTATATAATTGAAGCCTTATGAAGATATTCTTGTTAAATTATTGTTATTATTTTATACATAAAATAGTCATCTATTTTCCATTCCTGCTATGGTTTATCCCCTCTGAAAATCACGTACAAATTTAGCCCTCATTGGGACCAGGTGGGGCTTTAGGAGAGGATTAGTCCAGCACTCTTGGAGGCTGAGGCAGGAGGATCACCAAGTTCAAGCCAAGCCTGGGCAACTTAGTGACTTAATGAAACCCTGTCTCAAAATAAAAATGGCTGGGGATGTAGCTCAGTGTGAAGGTCCTGGATTCAATCCCCAGTACCAACAAAAAAAGTTTCTTTTTAAAAATGGGCTGAAGATGTTGATGTTGCTCAATAGTAGAGTGCTTGCCTAGCATGCTCAATACCCTAGATTCAATTTCTTACACCACAGAAAGGGAGAAGGGAGAAAAGAGTTGATTGGGCTCTGTCCTCTTGCAGAAATTAATCTGTTCTCATGATTAATAGGTGGGTTTTTTTGGCTTTTTTTTTTTTGGTACCAGGGATCGAACTCGGGTCCTTGAGCTTGCACAGCAGGCTTCAAAACCACTGAGCTAAATCCCCGGCCCTCATGATTAATAGGTTAATAGTCAGGATGGCCGAGCAGTCTAAGGTGCTGTGTTCAGGTTAATAGATGATCTCAAGAGTGGCTTTGCTATAAAAGCCAGTTTAGCTAGGTCCATCGCATATACTCCTGACCTCTCTCCATGAGCTGCCCTGCACCACCCAGGACTTTAACAGCTAGGAGGCCATCACCAGATGCACCTTGGATCAGGACCTGAGGCAAAAGAAGCCTTTTTCTTCCAAACTCACCCAGTCTGTGGTATTGTGTCCTTAGCAACAGAAAATGGACTGAGACTCCCACTTTCTGATGTTCTTCCTTACTGCTTGGGTCTAGCATCATTTTCCTTCCTGAAGAACACCTATTAATGGTATTTTCCATTAAGCAGGTTTCCTGGAGTTAAATTATTTCATGCTTTTGGAAGAATATTTAACTGAGTATAGGATTCTGGTTTAGTACTTATTTTTGTTTAGAGCTTTGAAGATAGCTACTTCTCTTTCCACTGAGAAATTACTTTGCAGCCATATTGTTGTTCCATTCAAGATGACCTAGTTTTATTGTCATTTTTTCACCTATTTACTGTGCTTTTCCTTTTCTTTAAAAATTATTATAGTACATATTTGCGATGCGGGATGAGTACATTCATCCGGAGGAGTTGGTACATGTACATATAGCATCTTAATCCTTTTTTACTTCTCCTCCTTCCTTTCTTCCACTTCTCTCCATCTCTAGATCCCCTTCCTATCTGCAAAAGGTGTGCCTCCCTGTTTCCTAGCTAGCTTTTATTTTTCTCCTTAAACTACTTATTCTTTGGGTTTCTCATGTAAGAAAAAACCATGGACTATTTAAGTTTGTGTGTCTCACTTGCTTCAGTAGCATTATGGTTTCAAGGTGCATCCATTTTAATACAGATGACCCAAATTTGTCCTTCTTTATGGCTAAGTAGTACTTTACTGTGTCTATATATACACCATATTTACTTAATCAATTCATCTGTTGATGGATATACAGGCTATTTCCATGATTTAGCTATTGTGGGTTGTGCTGGTACAAATACGGGTATGCATGTATCATTGTAGTATGATGTCTTTACCAGAAAGGGAATAGATGGGTTAAATGGGATTTCTTTTTGAGAATCTCCATACTGATTTCCACAGTGGTTGTACTAGCTACATTCCCACTAACAATGTAGAAGGATTCCCTTTTCCCTACAACCTTGCCAGCATTAATTGTTTTTGAATTCATGATGATGGCCTTTCTTCCTAGAGTAAGATGGAATCTCAGCGTTGTTTTGATTACATTTCTCTAATGGCCAAAGATGTTGAACATTTTTTCATGTACTTATTGGCCATTTGTATTTCTTATGATAAGTGTATAGTCATTTCCATTGCCCATTTCTTGATTGGGTCTTTAATTTGGGGGAGGTTCTAATTTTTTTTTTAGTTCTATGTATAGTCTAGATATTAGTCCTCTGTCTGAAGAATATCTGGCAAATTCTTTTCCTGTTCTACAGGATGTTTCTTCTCTCTGCTGGTTGTTTCCTTTGCTATACAGAAGCTTTTTAATTTGATATAATTTCACTTGTTGATTTTTTTGGTATTATTTCTTGTGCAATTGGGTTTCTATTCAGAAAGTCCTTGCCTATGCCTATTTTACCAGTTTTACCTTCCAGGAGATTAAGTGTTTCTGTTTTAATATCTAGGCCTTTGATCTACTTTGATTTTATTTTAGTTCAAGGTGAGAAGTATGGGTCTAGATTCATCCTTCTGCATGTGAATAGCCAGTTTCCCCAGTACTAAGCAGCTATCTTTTCTCCCACATATGTTTTTGACCCCAGGGTACTCTCCGCATCCTCCATTCTGTTCTAATCTGTATGTCTGTTTTTGTGCCAGTACCAAGCTATTTTTTAAAGAATCACTATAGTTTTGTCTAGATACTTTTTCCCCCAGCACCAGGAATCAGTGGTGTGGCACCACTGAGCTACATCCCGGGCATAAATCACTGTAGTTTTGAAATATAACTTGAAATCTGGAATTGTAACACCTCTTGCTCTTGTTACCTGAATTGCTTTTGCTATTCTGGGGTCTCTTCTGTTTCCATATAAATTTTAGTAATGTGTTTTATAGGTCTGTGAAGAATGCTGTTGGTATTTTGATTGGGACTGTATTAAATCTGTATAGGATCAGTTTTGGTAATATGGTCATTTGACAATATTAGTCCTGCCTATCCAGGAACAGGTGGTATTTTTCCATTTTCTAATGTCTTCTTTGATCTCTTTTTTCAGAATACTATAGTTTTCATTACAGAGGTCTTTCACTTCTGTGGTTAGGCTTATTCTTAAATATTTAAATTTTGAAGCTATTGTGAATGGGACTGTTTTCCTAATTTCTTTCTTGGGGGTTCGTTGTTATTGTACAGAAACACTATTGATTTTTGTGTGTTTATTTTGTATCCTGTTACTGTGGTTTTTCTCAATGTGGTGTTTATTATGCTTGGGTTTCACAGTTATCATGAATCTGAGGCTTTGTCTTTGGTCACATTTGGAGATTTTTTTTTTTTAATTATCTCTTCAGATACTGCTTTTTCACATTTTCCTTCTTCTCCTCCCAGGATTTTACTTACACACATATTAGACTTTTGAACTGTTTCTCATATGTCTTTTATGTTCATTTCTGTGTTTTCAATCCTTCTATCTCTCTATGTATTTGGCTATTCAATGAGGATATTTTCTTTTGATCTGTTTTCCAATTTACTTTAGCTGCTATTAAACTCATTCATCAGTTTCTTTTCATTAAATTTTTTCAGTGGTATGTTAGAATTCCAGTATGGTTTGATCAAGATCTGATTCTGTTTCTCTGAAATACTCTAGGCTTTTCCCTCTTCTGTGTATGGGCATTGGCCTCAGATTGTCTTCATTCGTGGTACCAAGATGGAAGCAGGAACTACTTGTTCTGTGGGTCATGTCAAGAAGGAGTGAGGATGCTTTTGTATTAGCAGTCCAAGCAAGATTCTTGAGATATATCATGAGTCTTCTGGCTCTTCATATCCTTGGACCAACATCTCTGGCCAGGAAGATGGAATATGCTAATTTAACCAATTATGATCCAGCCCTGGAGCTGGAATTGGGTCAGTTTTCCAAAGCACAAGTGTAGCTTAGAAGAGAAGTGGATACCTGGATTGGAATGGATAAATGAAAACCTATTCCTTGTTAGGAAGAGAGCAGGGATGTGTATCTGTAAGGAAACCAAGGTCTATTACATCTTTCAGTGAGCACGATGGGCTTAAAACTTTGACTGCTCTTAGAGTCTATACAGCACAAATAGGTATTGGCTGAGATTACCAGTCACTTTCTGTGATGGATTTGTTTGGTTGATACTCAACACTGGCTTCCAAGTCCTTCAGTATGCCTTTCTATACTGCAGAGCTTAATGATCTAAAAAATGAATTTCTAGGCTCCCTTGTAGCTTTGGCTCTGGATAGGTCCTGCCTCTGCTGGATAGGGGACAGAAATTCCTTCTACTGTGTGGCTAATCTGGAATATAAGTCTACTTTCTGCCAGTGAAATGTACTCATGTGAGATTTGAAAGTGGAAGTAAAGCACAGGCCATTTTCCAACTGCTTTTGTCTTTGTTTATTTTTTCTAAAAAAAATGTGCAGAGATGACTCTGTTAACTAGCTAATGGGTGCCAAGAAGCAACTGATGGAATGGTAATTTCTTTGATTCTTGAAAGGTTAGTAGCTTGAGCAAGTTACATGGATAATGAAGGAGAGCTCAAGTAGAGCTCAAGTAGCTTCAGGGCTACTTGGTGACTTCTTGAGGTTTGCACAAGCAGCAGCCCCTTGGTGGGCCCAGTTCTGGTATTTCTGGGATTCCTTCCTGAAGACTCAGCCCAGAGATTCACCCCTCCAGCTCTTCCAATCACACTTCATGCTCTCAATTCTCTCTATTAAATGTTACCTGCTTAAAACATCTAGAGCCGTTTCAGTTTCCCGTGCTGAGACTTTCTCACTAGATGCCCTTCTGTGATCTGGACAAAGCTACCTTATCTCCCCAGATTCCAGGTTTCCTAATTATGATCACACCACAGCTATGGATTAACAACCAGGTTTTTTGCAACAAGCAGGGGGAAGTGTCTGTTCTTTGATGCAGCCATAGAAATAGCCTGAGCAGAGGCACTGAGGAAACATGGCACAGGGCTGAGCTTTCGTGTATACTTGTTTACATTTTTAAAAGCTCTTTTCCTCATTATAAAGGGAATGCATATTAATGGTAGAAATGTTAACATGCCCCATTGGTGTCATGGTAGAAGACGGAGGCAGGGGCTGCTTTTTCTACAAAGGTATTTACTTAATTGCAAAGTCCCTCCTTCCATCACCTATGCTGCCAAGCTTTTGCTGTAAGATGTTTGAACTCTATTTTCTTTCATTTATTTATTTCTTTTCTCTTGAACATTGGGCATGAACAATATTTCAGAGATTATTGACGATCTAGCTTTGTATTAGCCTATTAATAAATGAAAAGATTGCCAGTTACCAGCAAAATGAATCATCAGATAATTGCGAGGAATCACAGGTTACATCTTAATTTATTATCTTATTAATTGGCTCTGTGAGCTAATTTAGAAGTATTGCGGCATTTCTATTATCGGTAATCTTAAACGATGATTTTTATCATATAAAATCACATTGACCAGAAAGAGAGATACAGCAAAGAGTATTTTGAGGACCTATTATCTTCCCACAGGCTGCAGGCAATAGTTACCAATATTGCCACAAGAATTTAAAAGATGTTATCTGTTGCCTGCTTAGCCCAAATTGGTTCAGGAAGAGAATTCATCATGACTGGGTCAACAATTCCAAGGCAGTAGTAGAAAGTTAACATTACATTCTGTGGCTGAAACTGAACTATGTGTAAATCTCAGATGAAAAGTTCCATGGATGAAAAAAAAAAAAAAGAGTCAGGCCGGGGATTTAGCTCAGTGGCACTGCGCCTGCCTTGCAAACACAAGGTCCTGAGTTTGATCCTTGGTACTCCCCCCCCCAAATTAAATAAATAAATTGCATGGATGAACACCATGATTCTCTAAATGTTTGGGATCTGGACTTCATTCAATTTTTTTTTTTTTTGGTACAGGGAATTGAACTCTGGTCCTTGTGCTTGTGCAGCAGGCAGCGAAACCACTGAGCTAAATCCCCGGGCCTTCATTCAACTTTTAAGTTACTTTGACAGTCATGACAATTAAAAATACCTCCTCTTCAGTTCTCCGCTTCCTCTTTCCTTTAGGACAATATATTCAGTCACATTGTCAACAATTAAGAAAGTATAGAGAGATAACCACTGAGTTTCACTCCTGTCGTTTTTTTTTTTTTTTTTTGGTACCGGGGATGGAACTCGAGACCTTGTGCTTTTGAGGCAGGCACCGGAACCACTGAGCTAAATCCCCGGCCCTCCCATCCATTTACCCAGTTCCCATCTCTGCTACTGGTAACCATCTGCTTCCTCATTTCTTACATATCTTTCTGATACTATGTATAGTCAAGCACATACAAATAGGAATTCTTATTTTTCTTTCTTCTTTACGTACAAGGTAGCAAAAATACATATTTTCTGTGTTTTTTCCATGTAAAGACATTATCTTTGAAGTCTTTCCATATTAGAGCACATGGAGCTTCTCCACTCATTTTTTTTTTTTTTTTGGTACCAGGATCGAACTTGGGTCCTTGTGCTTGTGAGGCAGGCAGTCAAACCACTGAGCTAAATCCCCGGCCCTCTCCCCTCATTTTTACCACTGCATAATGTTCTATTTTATGGATGTCATATGATTTATATTTCTAATCTTCTGTTGATGACCATTTAGGTTGTTTCTAATCTTATGGTAATACATTTTAAAGAGATAGGTAACTTTATACATGTGTCATTTTGCATGTGAGAGTCTATCTGTAGAATAAACGGTCAAAAGCAGGATTTTTGCCAGGTGTGGTGGCACATACTTGTAATCTCACTACTCTAGGAGGCTGAGGCAGGAGAATCACAATTGTGAGCTCATCCTGGGCAACTTAGTGACTTAGTGAGACCCTGACTTAGTGAAACATATAAAAGGGCTGGAGATACAGCTCAGTTCGAAGGCCGTAGGTTCAATCCCCAGTACCACACCACACACACACACACACACACACACACACACACACAAAGTGAAACTATTGATTCTGAGTGTTCCCAACACAAAAAATGATAAAGGTTTGAGGTGATGAATTTGCCATTTCCCATGGTCTAATCTTTACGCATTAAATACATGTACTGAAATATCACACTATAACCCAGAAATATGTTCATTTATCATGTGTCAATTTTTTTAAAAGGTGAAATTATTGGGTGAAAAGATACACATTTTATTCACAATTTTACTAGATATTTTAAGATTTCTCTTTATAGAACTTACGTTCATGTATACTTCCTCCACCAATCTTTGAAGTGCTTGTTTTCCCAGTCTAACCATGAGAATATGTTCTCAAACACTGAATTTTTGTCAGGGTGCTAAGTGGCCATTTGTATATCAGTGTTTTATTTTGCATTTTATTCATTATGAATGAAGTTAAGAGTATTTTCATAGTTTAAATTTATTTATTAGTACCATGTTTCTTGTCTCTTCATGTCCTTTGCATATTTTCTGTGGGTTACTCGTCTTTATTTACTGGCTCTTTACATATGAGAGAGAATGCTCTTTTGACTGTAATCAGATATGAAAACATTTCCCCAGCTTATTAGTTCATTATTTATTCTTTGAACTTTATTTATGGTGTCTTTTTATTTTTTTATTTTTTATTTTTTTTGTACCGGGGATCGAACTCGGGACCTTGCGCTTGCAAGGCAGGCGCCGGAACCACTGAGCTAAATCCCCGGCATATGGTGTCTTTTTAAATATGCAGAGCATTTTTCATTACTGTATAGTTGAGTTTACTCATCTTTAATGGCTTTTGAATTTTGGGTGACACAGGCTTTTCTCATTACAAGATGAAAGATATCTTCCATTTTTAGTATTTTGAGATTTTTCTTTTTTCAAGTTAAAATCTTTTATCTATTTGAAGTTAACCTAGTGGAACATGAGGAATGTATTCAATTTCATTTTTGTCACTTATTTGTCCTAATACCATTTACTTAGTGGCCCATATTTTCTCCAATGACTTGAAAAGTCAGCTTTATTATATTGTATCCATATATAATACTGAGACTCCTAGTTACAGTATTCTACTCCATTAGCTTCTCTGTTTATTTATATGCCAGTATTACAGTATTTTGATACTTAAGGCTTTATAACATCTTTTAATATCTAGGAGTGCTGATCTAACTCCCCCAACACTATATTTCTTTACTTTTGTGATCTTGGAGTTTTAACCCAGGGCCTTTGCACTGAGCTATATCCCTAACACCTTAATTGTGATCCTTCTGCCTTGGTGTCCCAGAGCACAGGGATTACAGGCGTGGGTCACCATGCCTGGCCTGGGTTAACTGCTTCTTAAAAGCTTATTACCATCCCCTCTGAAACTCTCCAGACCTGTGGTTTTTGGATGGCGGGGGTGGTGGTGGTGGTGTGTGTAACTCTTTGTCAGTCTTTTCTACTTCTTCCATATAATTTTTGGGGGGTAATTTCTCTCTCCTCTGAGAGCAATTTTGTGTGCATGGCTCTTCTGTTATGTAGTAACTTGGATTTTTCTTCTTGTAATTGCTTTTTATAATTATAACTTTCACAATTTTCTTTACTCTCCATTTCATTAGATAGTATCTACGACTTCCCTATTATGAGACTATTAAAAACTAGTTCATATTCTGTTATTTTATCCTGGAGAACCTGTTTTTACTCTTTCAGTTAACCTTTACTGCCCACTGAGTTCCTGACCTAGCTGAGCCTGGGGAATGCAGGGTTGAATCCGAGACCCCACCAGCCGGTAGGGCTCCAAGTCAAGCTGAGAACCCAGCCAAGGATTCTAACAGATACAACTGAGTGATGGGTGCTGTGGTTAGGGTTAGTGGAGTCGGGTGTGGGGAAGGAGAAGGGAAGGACTGCGCTCAGCCTGGGAGGGGATTTGTTAAGAAAGTCCCCGGGGAGGGTATGGGGCAGCGGCCTCCAGAGGAAGAGGTGTGGCCAGGCAGAGCATTGGAGGCAGAGGGCTGGCCAGAGACGTGGAGTTGCGGTGCTTCCAGAGACTATGAACAGCTAAAGAGGGCTAAGAGAGAGTGTGTGGGGGTTACCTGCTAGAGAGATGGGGCCTCATGAGGCTCAAATAAAAGACAAGAGATCATAAAGTCTCGTGACTGCCATACAAGACTGAGGCTCTTCTTTAGGGTGTGCAGGGTGTGTAGTCAGTCAGATTGGGCCTGTACTCAGAACCGTCCCACAGTTGGTGTTACGCCCTGCTGTTGCTCT
This sequence comes from Heterocephalus glaber, assembly GCF_000247695.1. Next base: position 1,250,230 of record NW_004624766.1, on the reverse strand, counting down.
TGAAATCCCTAATCACTTCATCGTCTCCCTTGTGTTTTATTAGTGAAGGCTGCAGGACAGTAGTGCATGCACGCGTGCAGTGGAGAGCCGCTGGATGACAGTGCAGTCACACAGGGGCCTGGGCCTGGGTGCCTGGGGCGCATGCGCCTGCCTTGGGATGCATCCGCGGCACAGGCACCGTAGGCCCCACGGCAGCTGTGCTGGGCCCTGGCCCATGCTGTCAGCTGAGATGATGACAGCAGCCCTGGTGGTCACAGAAGAAAGGGAGTCTTTGCATGGGGACAGTGTTGAGACCCTCAGCGGGAAGCTGGCTTGCTGTCCATCCCCAGACCCCGATTCTGTGATGTCTGCACACAAATGAACTCTCTGGCCTAAGAATTGAGACAGGAATTGCTGGCACTCATGCAGCAACTTTGCAGTAAATTATTAAAAAACAAACCAAACATATGGACTCTGTGATAAAACATAGCATATGGAGTATTAAAATTCCATTAAGTTTACAATCTCTGGTGTTCATAACTATGTGTTAAATTGCAAGTGATTATCTGGACACTCAGAATTAGAAATCAAATATAAAAATTGTTGCATTAGGTGAAAAAGAACTTTATTTTCATATGAAGCTTCAGATTATTAACAAGGAATAAATTTTAAAATTAATTTTTCCTTTTAATTGAAGTTGTAGCAATAAATACACAAAACAGGCTTTTTGAATTATACACAAACCATGAAGACATATTCAGTTTCTTATTTAACCACAGATTATGGAAAATGTCAGAGAAAACAATGAAATGGCATTTGCATTTAAAATTTAATTCAGATTTACATGCAATTTATTTGTGTGAAGAATTAAATGTTTTCAAAAAAATTGTTCTGGAAGAATCATCAGCTTTAGATGTACAAACATTTATATTTTAAAATAAATTGTCAAAAATATGTCCCAATGTAATTCTGCCTATAAAACACTCCTAACAAATTCATTATTAAAAAGATTCTCCTGAAAATAAAAAAAATAAAAAATTGTGACTTTCATTTGCCAAGAATGACTAATATCCTTTTAATTATATTGCTTGAAAATGAAATCCTCAAAATATAAATTTTATGATCTAAAAACGATTTTCCAGAAAAATGATAAATCTTATGACCAATCAAAACATTAATATTCCTGGGCTGGGGATTTAGCTCAGTGGTTTTGCTGCCTGCTGCGCAAGCGCAAGGACCCAAGTTCGATCCCCGGTACCAAAAAAAAAAGAAATTAATCTTATTTATTGTATTATAGAAGATTATTATGCCAAAATATTTTTTGCAGTTAAGTTTATGTTTTATTCATGTTACCCTATTATATTTTACAGGTAATAAAATGTTTTTCAAGGGTATTTAAAAATTACTTATTTTTGTTTTTCAAAACATCTCACTGTGTAGTTTAGGTTGGCCTTGAATGCTCTATGTAGTCCAAGCTGACCTTGAACTCCTGATTCTCTTGCCTCAGCCTCCCAAGTGCTGAGATTATAGGCATGAATCATCATGTCCAGCAGAAAAAAACTTTTTTCATATCTTTAACAGCACCTTTCCCCCACTTTTGGGCTAAGGGGCCTGGTGTTTTAATTTTGTGCTGGGCCCTGTAAATTAGTTAGTCCTGTGCATGAGGTGGGTTTATAGTATGGGTATAGGTAGAAGGGGGAGCCCCACAGGGTTTTATTTATTTTTTATTTTTAATTTTTAAATTTTTTTTTTGGTACTGGGGATCGAACTCGGGTCCTTGCACTTGCGCAGCAGGCGGCAAAACCACTGAGCTAAATCCCCGGCCCCACAGGGTTTTAAATAGAAATTGTCATGCTCATACTTTTGAAGAGGTACAGAGGAGGAATACTTATGTCTGACCTTTTCTGCTGGACTGTAAGCTGCTTTAGGGCAGGGTTGGCCCTTAACTCATCCTTATCTCCCATAGCACCAGGCATACATATGGGCTGTACAGGGCATGACTCAGAAGGGGAGGGAATCTGAAGCCAGACTCCTGGGAGTGAATCCTGGTCTATCATTGCCCAGCAAGTTACTTAGCCTCTCTTCATTTTAAGAGTCTGCAAAATAAGGAGAATGATGGCATCTACTTCACAAGCTTTTGTGAGGATTAAATGAACTAATATATGTGAAGTCTGAAGTGCTTGGAATAGGGTCTGGCATTTAGATTTCTTTCAAATGTTACCATATATCATTTTTTATAGCAAAACATTCATTGGTACATTTTAGGCATACGTAAGGACAACACTCATCATAGGGAATTTGCACCTGTGCATGGTACATCCCACCTCTTTTCCCATCCCCCTTCCCCCCAGCCCCTTCCCCTGTCTGTGTACAAAAGCTCTGTTTCCATTTTTCCTTCTATTTTCACTTTTTTCTTGTCCCTTCCTTCATCCCTCCCTCCTCCCTTGTTCCCCTTCCCATTTGAGCATTTCTTTCCATTTCCCAATATCTATTGTACATTTTAGTCCTTATTTCCACTTTCAGGTTCTCACACCAGAGAAATAATGTGGTATTTAAACATGTGTGTCCAATTTATTTCATACCATATATCATTTTATAGTAAATATTTACTAGAAGAATTTTTAAATGCAGTTCTGGGGATCAGTTTCAGGGCTTTGCCCATGATAGGCAAGCACTCTACCGCTGACCTGCTTGTCTAGTCTGGAAGTATTTTTAGCCTTTTGTAAGCAAAACAGAATGTTGGTACAGTTTTAGAACTATTGAAGAAATAAATAGAGACGAGCCTTGATACCAAGATAGCACCAAATCTGTGATTAAATAATTATTTATTATTTTGAGTCCCAAGAGGATTCAACCCTACCCAACTATCTTTCTCTCATCTTATTTAGAGGATCACCTGCTATTCAGTGAAGTTTCATAATAGAGGCTTATATGGAACCCAAGAGGAATATTTTTTGGGGGGGCTGTAAATAACAAAAAACCACAATGAGTTACCAATTCATATCCATCAGGATGGCTATAAAAGCAGATTGTTAAGTATTGGTGAGGATGTGCAGGAATTGGAGCCCTTGTGCTTTGCTGGGTGGAAATACAAAATGGTACAATTGCTAAGGTATGCAGTATGAGAGTTTCTCAAAAGATTATAAGTAGAATTACCATATGCTCCAGCAATTTCACTTCTAGGCACATATAAAAAAGACAGTGAAAGCAGGGACATGAAAAGATATGTGTACATCCACATTCATAGCAGAATTATTTACAACAACCAAAAGTGGAACCAATTCTGACAGATGAATGTATAAACAAAATGTGGTATATACATACAATGGATTATTATTTAGCACTAAAAATGCAGGGAATTCTGACCCAGCTACAACATGGATGAGCTTTGAGGACATTATGCTAAGTGAAATAAGCCAGTCACAAATGCTGTGTTTCTACTCATATGAGTTAGTCAAATTCATAAAAATGTCCGCCTGCTGCGTAAGCACAAGGGCCCGAGTTCAATCCCTGGTACCAAAAAAAAAAAAAAAAAAATTCATAAAAATGGAAGGTAGAATGGTAGTTGCCAGGAGTTGGGGTGGGGTGGGAGAATGAGGAATTATTGTTAATGGGTACTGTGTCACTTTTACAAGGTAAAAAAGTTCTGGAGATGGGTGTTGATGACAGTTGCCTACAGTGTGAATGTACTTGATGCTTAAAATAGTTAAAATGATAAATTTTATGTGATGTATATTTTACCACAATTTTCAAAAATGAAAATAAAATTTTAAAATAAACTAAATATGGAAGTGTAGTGACATATATAATTGGAGGTCCTGAGGTAAAGAGTGTCTCCTGGTTTACTTCTCAGTGTTTCTCTTGGCTTACTGGGGGAGGAGGTAATCAAGATGGCTGCCATGGTGTTCATTCACCATACCCACCTCACAAGGAAGAAAAGAGCCCTTCTGTTCTAGGCTTTCATGCAAAGAAACTGAGGTTGCCTCTGATTAGAAGGCTGTCATGTGCCCATCTCTAGACCAGTAACTATTGCACGGGGAAGAGTATGAAAGACATTGTCTTAAACCAGCTCTAGAGCCTGAGGTTGGACATGAGACAGGTTCCCTACTAGAGACACGGGTTTCCTAAGAAGCAGAAATATCTGTTAGGAAGGAGAAAGGAGCAGACATAGATGGGTAAGCTACTAGAAAAATGTACTACCTTATATTCAGTTTAGACATAGCAGAAACATTTTCCTGGAGATATGGCAGCCACCTATGGAGGAGAAATTAATGTACATGCAGAGCAGATAGTTTTCTCTGTCTGCATTAGTTCTCAGTACCTGCTAATCTGAAGGCTCAAGTGTTTTCATGCATATTTCATTGCTTTGGGGAATATCCCAGTAAACATCTTTTTTCTTTACAGTGATATTTATTAGTCAAGATGTTACATTTCACTTTTCAAATATTTGTTGATATCCACTTCTTGGTGTCTTTCAGGCAAAGGGAACAGTTTGAGCAGAAGAGATGTATGAGGGGAAACTGACAAACTGCTAAGCAGTACAAGGACATGATCGGATGTGCTGAAGTGTAGCCTGAGTGAGGGAGTGGTAGAAGAGAAAGCTGGTGAAGCAGGACGGGATCAGATTGGCAGGTCTTTGGCTGGGGATATCTTGTCTCAACTTACTGAGGTAAAACATACAAACAGTAAACTGCAAAAAGTATGTTAAATTTTAGACAACATTTCAATGAATTTTAACATATATATAATAAACCCATATAGTCACCATGAAAATCAAGACCCAGAATATTCCCAGCATTCCAGAAGGTTCCTTCATGCTATTTTCCAGAATACTCATCCCCAGAGAAAACTACCCTTCTGGCCTCTATCATTATTAATTAGTTCTGCTTGCTTTTAAACTTCACAGAAGTAGAATTATACAGTATGTGCCTTCTGTACCTGGCTTCTTTAGCTTTACTTAATGTTCGTGAGATGTCTCTGTGTTGTTTTATGTATCAGAGTTTTTATTCCTCCCAATATTCCACTGAATAAATATCCCACAATTTGTTCAGTCTCTAATTTGATGGTCATTTGGGTTACTTCTGGTGTAGTGCTGTAAAAATATAGCTATTAGGAACCTTTCTGTACGTTTCTTTTAGTGAAGATGTACTGTTTTCTGCAGGTCATATACTTAGAAGTGGGCAGATGCATTCTTCTTTAGGAGATATGCCCAACACTCTCCAGGGTTTGGACCAAGGGAGTTTTGACTTTGGCCTGAGGAAGATGGGAGTGATATGATGAAATTTGTTTTACTCTGGCAGCTCCTGTATATTAGTCGTTTTCCCATCACTGGGACACAATACCTGACATCCACAACTTAGGAGGAGAGGTTTATTTGGTTCACAGTTTCAGAGATTTCCATTTATTGTCAGCTGGCTTCATGGCAGAAACATCATGGTGGAAGGAGATGGCAGAACAAAGCTCCTCAGTTCATGGTGGCAGAAGCAGAACAAGGAAACAGTGCCAGAAAGGAAGCAGTAACAGACCAGACATAGACCCCAAGCTCCGGCCTCCACGACCCACTCAGACACACCCCAAAGTATGCTCCATCAATCCTGGGGGTTGAGAGTCCCAAAGCCAGTCAAGTGGACATTCCACTCTAACTGCCGCACCCTGAGTTAGATGTGGGAGACCAGGCGAGGGGTGAGGCAGGCCTGAGCTTGGCATGGAGGAAGAGAATGGTAAGATGGAAGACAGTAAGAAGTTAGAGATGATGCAATTGGATGTTACGGGAAGGGCGAGCATGGAGTCCAGGATGTCTGCCAGCCTTTTGGTGTCAGAAAGATAGTACCCTTCCCCTAAAGAGGGAAGAAATGGGTTTGAGGAGAAGATGAGCTCATTTTGAACATGTTGAATCAGAGGGACCCACAGGAAATGGAGGTGCTATCCAGTAGGCAACCAGACACATGGTACTGAAGCTAAGGGGTGGCTCCAGATTAGAGATTTATGTTATGGATCAAGGGAATGAGTGAAGTATCCAGGGGGAGGATCCCAAGAAGATGGTGGAGAAGGCATTTCCTGAGAGGTGGGAGGAACACCAGGAGTCTGCCTGCTGTCATGCAAACCATGGCAGGGAGACTTTCCAAAAAGAGAAAATAGTTGGCCCCTCAGAGGCTGCTCAAGAGTCAGGAAAGATGGGCACTGAAAGGCGGATGGTGAATGCCTTGTTGTAGGATACTTCCAGTCTTTGGACCAGCCAGAAGCCCATACCAGTGTGACTGGGCTGGTCAGGTTGCCAGGCCACCTCAGGCCTGGTTCATGGCCTCTCAGACTAGTAGGGGTGGAAGAGGCAGGGAGAACAGGCCTTAGTGCAGGGACAGTGCCTGTGACTTTTCTGAGATGTTTGTGGGGACCACAGCTGCACAACAGAGGGCAGACAGCAGCAAGTACAGGGCCAACTGACACTGAGCACAGTGACATTTGAACAGTTTCCCCCTGGAACCTTTCCTCTATGGAAAGTCCCAGTTGTAAACCATATTGACTTTAATCTCAACCAACCAGCTGAAAGTATGTTCGTATGGAAGTCAGGGCAAACAAAATAAGATTTAGAACAATTTTTTTGAGCTCTACACCAGTGGTGAACTTCTCTGGGAAACAGAACAAAAATTGACCCTCTTAGGCAAAAAGGTACTGGGCTTTATTAATTTGTATTTCTACTGATACATAAACTTGGGCAAACAGGGAAGGAAAAGAATAGCACATCTTCTTTCTTTATCAGGCACAAGGGGGCTGGAGGAGGCTCCCCAGAGTTTAATGGGCAGCTTCACGTATTTCTATGCTTTGACTGCAGCTAAAGAGCTCTGTGCCACACAATGGGCAGTTTCTAGTTGGATTTTAAAAGAAATAACTTTGATCATTTCAAAAGCAATGAAGCCTGATACAGCAGAGAGAAAAGAAGGCGGTAATTTATGGCTACCATTAAGGACACAAAGACAAAGGCGGAGAGAACGTTTCACTAAGTGAAGATTTACAAATGTGTAAAAATCACCCTTATGACCAGAAATAGCTGAGTGTCTCTCTCAGCACCAAACACAAAAGGGGTGGGAGGGAGGAGCAAAGACAGAAAAAGGGATGCAACCTGCCTGCCTTCACTGGGGATGAAAAGGTCAAATGAAAACAACCTCAGAGAAGTTACTTTCTCAGATTCTCCATCAGGCAGCAGCACTAGCACCCCCAAAGAGAAGGCTTGGCCTGGGCCCTGGGTGGGTACTGGGCCGGGGCAGCAGCAGAGATGCTGAAGTGGGCAGCTCTGGGTGATAGATGGGCCCCAAAGACATATACTTTCGTACATGACCTAGGTGGGGACTTCTGTGTGCGTGCGTGTGTGTGTGTGTGTGTGTGTGACATTTATTGTTTTCTGACCAACAAACTAATGCATGTGTGTGTATTCATAGGAGAAAATGGAATAAATACTGGACTGAGCAGCTCAATTAAGAACATTCATAACCCTGAATGTACGCTTTGGTTGCACCTAGGGGCCACTAGTGCATTTGTTCCTGCAGTGACCCCAAGTGTAGTGGGCTCCAGGGTGAGGTGGAAGGGCCTGGTCCTGAGGAGTGTAGCTTGGAGAGGTAGCAGGCACTGCTTCTGCTTGCAGCTGGCCAGGCCTGTGAGGCTGGGTGGTCACAGTAGCCATCTGTGCAGCTGGCAAAGTTGGAGGTGCCTCTTGTCCCTGGTGGCCCACCTTTGATCCCTAAACTCTTTTCCCTTCATGGCTTAGGGTGCCCTGGAGAGATAGTGAACTGGTTTACAGCAACATGAGCATTTTCTGCAGTGGTTCTGAGCCCCAGAGTGTGCCAGAGAGAGGGACAGCTTCAGGGTACCCCACCATTGGGACAAAGGGGCCAGTGCCATCCGAGGGCTAGGGGATGGGGGATCAGAGGTCTGGGTAGGGCTGTGTGGAGAAGGGTGAGCAGGGAAGCGGGGGTCTCCTTCTCCACTCAAAATGCTGTTTCTCTGAGTTCTCCTGACCAGGTCAGAAGCATGTGGAGAAAGTCCCAGGGTGGCTTTGGAGTTTGAGGACCTTGTAGGACACTCTGGGTGCCCCGTGGCCGAATACTGCAGGCTGGAATGGCTGTTTGTGCTCACCGGAGCCACTGGGTCAAGTTGTAGGACGCTGCAAGCAGGCGGAGCCTGAAGCTCCCGAGCGCAGGAGCGGGCGGGCCAGGGTGGGCGCCGGGGGCGGCGGTCGCGGCTGACAGCCGCCCTCGGGCCACGGCGGCCGCGCCCCCTCCGCCCGGGCCGGGGAGGGGCGAGGGCGGGCGGGGCGGCACTGCCCGGCCGGGGAGGACCGTGTGAAATGAGGCCGGGGCTCGGGGGACGGGCGAGGCCGGGGGTGTCCGCGCGGCGGGCAGAGCGCCCGCACACACCTCGGGGAGCCGCCGCTGCGCTCGCCGCCCGCGCCGCCGCCTCTGCCCGCCACCGCCGCCGCGCCTGCCATGGGGGTCCCGGGCCGCAGACGTCCCGGAGCGGCCCGGGCGCTGCTGCTGCTTCTGCCGCTGCTGCTGGCGGCCGCCGTCCCGCCTGGCCCGGGCAGCGCCACCGGGCCGCCTGAGGGTGAGTGTCCGGCCCGGGCGCACCTGGCACGGCGTGCGGGCGCCGGGGACCGAGTCCTGGGTCCCCGCACCGCCTCCCGAGCCGGCCGCGCGGGACCGGGCTCGGCGGCCCAACTCGGTGGCCCCCGCTCCCTGAGTTCTCACCCGCCGGCCAGGCCGAGGCGCCACCCGGCTCCGACCAGAGGCCCAGGGCCTGGGGCCTGAGTCCAGGGGCCCGGCCGAGGACCCCGGGCTGGTGACAGTCCCCGCCCCAGCCCCCCCCCCCGCCCCCCTGTCCCCCGGTCCCCCGGTCCCCCGAGAGTGCCCGCTGGTCAGACGGCGGCCAGCTGAGCCAGGAGGAGGGTTACTGGGGCTCTGGGGTCCAGCTCCCCATTGTGTAGATGGGGAAACTGAGGGTCTGGCCCGGGATCCATCTATGAGATAGGAGCAGCTTTGTCCCTTTTAAAATTCGGAGTCGGGAATTTCTCCAGTTAGCCTCAGGATTGACTCCGTGGACTTCTGTCTACCAAATGCCCCAGTTTGAAGACCTGGGAATGTCTTTAAGCAGCAGTCAGTTTAGGTTTTTGGCAGCCAGAGGTACAAACTCTAGAAGTTCTGCACTAACTGGATTTGAAATACTTTCAATAGTTTTTGTTGTTGTTGTTTTAAATTAACATCTTGGGATGATGTCAACTCAGGAAAGACTCTTGGCAAGTCCAGTTTCCAGGTTGAGACGATGGGCAGGTGTGGGGTGGGGCCAATGGCGACTCAGTTCCCCCTTTGCACCATCTGAGAGCTCTGGCTGGTTTTTGCTCAGAGCCCAGGGCTGCCTTATTCCCATTTCTGGAAACAACCAGTCAGCTATTACAGCTGTTTTGCCAACCTGGTTCTTCCCTCCTTTAGCAGGCATTTACCATTGCCTCCTCCTGTGCCAGGCACTGGACTGGCTTGGCATCAAGGGCTTGAATGAGGTCTACTGTTGGACATTGTCTAGTGGAGAGACAGGCAGGAAAATAGCGACAACCCTGCATGATGTGTGCAGTGAAAGGAGATAAACATGGGAGCACAGGTGGGGACACCTCCCCTGCACTGAGGGTCATAGCAGGCATTGGGGATCTGAACTGAGTCTCAAAGACCAGTAGGCCACGGTGGGTTTGTCATTCCAGTGAGAGGGAGCTGGCTATGCCTGGAAACAGGGAGCGGGGCACAGTATAGCTTGTCGGGACTCCTAAGCAGTTTTGGTTGTGAGGAGTGAGGTGAGGTAGACTGAGGGGAGGTGGCACTAGACAGGGCCAGGGCCATAGCACACATGGGCACCATGACAGGTGCTTGCTGTACTCTTTTGCAGACATAGACGAGTGTGCCCAAGGACTAGATGACTGCCATGCTGATGCCCTGTGCCAGAATACACCCACCTCCTACAAGTGCTCCTGCAAGCCTGGCTACCAAGGGGAAGGCAGGCAGTGCGAGGGTAAGTGACGTGGGGACCTTGGCAGGTGGGCCAAGCGGGGTGGCTTTTTCATCCTTAGCTTGCCATGTATGTTGGTAAAAGTGCTGCCTCAACCTGTGAATTACATTACCTGCTCTTTGAAATGCATTTCCGATCCTTAAGGACTGGAAATATTAGGTTTTTCCCAGTGCAGATCATGTGATTTTATATGGCTCTGAAATGTCCTTTTGTCTAACTTCTAGAAAGGAAAAGAGGGGCCTTAGAATCTTTTGGTCCCACTCCATTTGGGGACAGAAAGCAAACAGACATGCTCACCAGAAAAGCTGTGGCTGCCAGAGCCGGGCAAATCCTGCACCCCTAGGGCAGTTTGTACCCCAACTCTGAAGACTGAATGCTGAATGGAGTCCTGCCCGCTCCAGGGGGCTCTGGAGGCTCCATCTTGACCATGGCTTTGGGCTGTTTGGCACTGGGACATGCTGAGCATTAGAGCTACATCGAGGGCCTGTCTCATTTGAGCTGAAAATTTTCCCTGGAAAGGCATGTGCAGAAGGATATTTTAACCCTTAGGACTTCAGATCTAGGAGTATGTGGTCTGGACTCCTCCCATGGGGGATTAGCCCGATGTCAGGAGCTCTGAAGGTTAGAGTGGGCACTCCCTGCAGGAGTAGAGGGCTGTTGGGATGGAATCATGGCATCTTGAAGCCAGCAGAGCTCTTGAGGGGGCACTGGGCCAATCCATCACTTATTTTATAGATGGACACGGAGGCCCAGGGGACTTACGGCTATGATCACACATTTAGTCTATAGGTGACAGAAAGTGAGGCCTCCACCCCAGCTCTGTCCCAGACCCACCTCCCTCCTAGTCACTCAGCCTGCTGCTGCTCCTCGTTGATTGGGTGAGAAATGCTACAGTTTATGTTATTTATAATCATCTTGTACAGGAAGAAGTTTAAAATTGATAAGGCACGTTGAGCTCATCTCTGCATCCACCTCCTGCCTGCGGATCCGACCTTGACAAGCATGTTTTAACAAATGCCTATTTTGGTTCTCTTCAGTGACCTAGTGTTCATACCCTGATGTTTCAAACCAGTGTGTTTCATCTCCTGGCCTCTGAGTCATAAAGGTTCTTGGTATTAGAACAGTGTGTTATGTCCAGTGGTGTCTCATCTGTGGTAAACACTTGTTCTTGTTTTTCAATAATTGAGCGTGTCAGATGGGCTCAGTCACTGGCAGCACCTTGACACAAGGTCTTTTCCAATAAATATACAAATCTACAAATGAAATATCTAGACATGGAATGCGCAGATGACAAAATATGTGGGTGACTGTCAGATGTTTTTGTTGTGTTGTAGCAATGGCCCGATCTCTCTACACCCCCACCTCCTGGTTTTAGCACAGCTGAGACAAGCTGGGATTTTAAATTGAACTTTGTTTAAAAAGGAGACAAAACCAAAAGGAAATAGAGACAGGAAATAGGAATAACATATGGGATTATGTTGGGCAAGTTCAGGTCTTGCGGCAGGTAAAGACGCCCCTTGGGAATTCATTGGGGCACTTCTCCTTTGAGCCGGAGGAGGACAGCTCCTGCCTTTCCCATCAGAGGAGGCACATGTGTTTCTGGTCAGGTTCACAGCCAGTGGGGTTGGTGGTTCTTCCTCCTCTGGAAGCCCTTGTGTTTCTGAAGCCAAGTTCATTTTTTCCCAGGCAGCCATTTCCCTCTCTCTCTCTCTCTCTCTCTCTCTCTCCCCCCACCCCCCACTCTCCCTGTCTCTCTCTCTCTCCCTGTCTCTCTCCTCTCCCCAAGTGATGGGAAGCTAAAAGGCTTTCACTCACAAAAATCCAGAAATACCTCTGGAGCTACTTCATCCTGCACCCTCTCTGAGGTAATTGTTCTATTTGCAGTACTGGAATTCATGTATGTTGGTCCTTTGCTTGGGAGAGAAAAAGCCTTTTTTTTTTTTTTAACCATGTGGATATTCCAGAACCTCCAGTCTCTGCCTACTCTCTAGGGCACAAAACTCTGGCATTTCTTTCTTTTAGATAAAGTATGTCTTTATTAAGTGATGCCGAGTGACAAGTGACATGTTTCCTTACTGAGCTCTTGACATATTACAAATGAAATTGAATTACTAACAGATTATATTTGAAAAGTCTACTATTTAGTTTAAAATAACTAATGGTAGGCTGACATTATATATGTATATATATTTCAAATTAAAAAAATAATTTATCATTATTGTTATAAAAAGTCAAATGCAAAAATGTGCAAGATAGAAAATTAAAGAGCTTCCTATCCCATTATCCACAGCTAATCACTGTTAACAGCAAACATATATCTTTTGTACTGTCATTTTAAACTGTTTTATTTTTTATTTTTTTAAACTGTTTTAAACTGAAGCATTTTAAACTGAAGTATTAGAAGAATTTGATTTTTTGAATCCTATAGTATTAACTTAGTGAGCAAAGATATCCCTGTTTAGTTTGGATTTCTTGCTATAGGAGTTTGGAAAAGGAAATTTTCTCCAATAAGTAAAGAAGAGGAAATGAAAATTGCAGGAATTCAATGATGTACCTCCTTTATCTGTGTGTCTTGGAGTAATGATTTTTAAGCCTTTGGAGTCTGACCCATGATATCATTTATGTTGTGATTATTGCCAGTATCATTCCTCATATTTAAATTTAATGATGGGAACTAGGTTTGCCCAGGGTGTCCAGAATTTTATCCTCCACAAAGTTTCTTCTACCAAAATATTGGAGAAATGAAAAGTAAATGAAAAAGTAAAACCAAATAGCTTAAAAATAAGGATTCAGAAATGGCTTAGATAAGTGATGTTTTATTCCAAATGATTTCTCCTCAGTGGTTAATGTTTATTATATGGTCCTTAAGTCTAGACTTAAGGAACTGAATCACTTTACCAAGGATGAATCTAAACTTGGTCTCTGGGTAAGGAGCTATGTTTTCTTTTTTTAAAAAAAATTTTTTCCCCAGGGCTGGGGAAGGAACTCAGGGCTTCACACAGGCTAGGTGAGTGCAGTACCACTGAGCCACACCCCCAGCCCTAAAATCTTTTTATTTTGAAATAACTCCAGACTTCAGAAAAGTTGCAAAACCCAGTGCAGAGTTCATATATTCTCTTTACTCATTGTACACTAATGTTATCATCTTACAAAACTATAGGATGGTTATCAAAACCAGGAAGATAATGTTGGCACAATATTAACTGAACCGTAAACATTATTCAAATTTCACCAGGTTTTTCCCTGACATTCTTTTTCTGTTCCAGAATCCAGTTTAAGGCCCCATATTATCCAGCTGTTGTGTCCCTTTTGTCTCTCTCAATCTGTGACAATCCCTCAATCTTTCCTTGTCTTCCATGATATCAAAACAGTTTTGATAGGTACTGCTGTGTTCATTTGTCGTAAGTTTTCTCATGATAACAGTTGATATAAAAGAGTGTCTTGTGTTTTCTCATGATAAGATTGGGGTTATGCATTTTGGGCAAGGCTACCACAGAAACTCTGTTGTGTCCTCCATGTATCACATCTGGGTCATGTGGTGTATCCAGGCCCATTCCTGGTGATGTTAACCTTGATTACCTGGTTACAATGGTGTCTGCCAGCTTTCTCCACTGCACAGTTACCATTTTTCCCCTTTAAAATGGAAGCATAGGGCTGGGAATTTAGCTCAGTGGTTCTGGCGCCTGCCTCGAAAGCATAAGGTCCCGAGATTGATCCCTGGTACCAAAACAAAACAAACAAACAAACAAAAAAACAAAAATGGAAGCATATTTTGGGGAATGTACTTTGATACCATGCCGATATCCTGTCTGTCCTTCAGTTTTACCCACTATGAGCATCCAATTATGGACCTACCCACTGGTTGGGTTTTTTTGTGGTTTTTTTGCATTTCCCTTATTCTTTATACATCTATTAATAGAGATTTTTCTGTAAGAAAGTTCTGCCCCTTCTCCCCCACTTATTTCTTTATGCTTATATTTATTTATACCACTATGAATCACAGATTCTGATTTTATTACATCTATAATTATCTAATTATCTATTTTGGGCTCAAATTGTTACAGCTTCAGCCATTAGGAAATCCTTCCCATAATTTCCCGTGTCATTTTGGCATTTTTAAAATAGAAATTCCAAATTTCCTAGTACCATATGAGTGTAGAAAGCTCTTACATTTCCTGCTCCCAGTCATGGAATCAATCGCTTCTCCAGTGGGCCCTGGTTCCTTTGATTGGAAAATGGTGTGAAAAACCAAGTCTTGGGTGGTGGGTGGTTGCTTTGCTACCAGGTGTCATTGTTGCTAGGCCCTCTCAATGCACAGACTAGGAAATGCACAAACGTATACTAGTGCACACACATATATGTGTTTATTCCTTACACTTATTCATCTGTGTATATTAAAAACAAGTTATAATGACACTTCGGATTCCATACCGATACTACAAGATTCATTCTAACCTTCCTCCTTGCTTGTTTAGAACTTCTTTTTCCAACAGTGAGAAATATGGCTCTCATTACCTGCAGTGTCTTTCCCTCATCATTCAAGACAAAGTATTTATAGAATTACTGATTCATAACCCTGTAAGCCAGAGTACAGTACTTACTAACTAGAGAACAACAGATAGGTCTTCTCTTGTTTTTTTTTGGTATCGGGGATTGAACTCAGGACCTTGCCCTTGCAAGGCAGGCGGTAGAACCACTGAGCTAAATCCCCAGCCCACAGATAGGTCTTTTTGCTTTTAGCTTTATAATATCCAGTTGAGGTGTTGCTTTTCAGTTACTTGGTTGGTACTTTTTCCTATCCTTCAGTGTGGTTACATTTATTAATTTACAATGTTAGGCTGATTTGTTCAGTTTTTATCCACTCTCGTCCCCTCCCACCCTACCTCCTGGTTCATTGGTATCATGTATGCACATATGGATGTCCGCATATGTGTGAAACAGCTCTTTGGTTCTGAGAGTCAGGCAATACAAAAAGGCATCCTCAGAGAAGTGGGGGTCCCTTCCCATTTCTATTCCCCTGTTTCCATGCCTCCTTTCCACCCCCTTCCCTGTACCTTGTAGGTCACCAATCTGTAATTTCTGGTTCATCATTCTTTTATTTATTTTGCACAAATAGGCAGATAAATTTATATTTTCTTTTTAGCAACTTTATTGAAATGTCACATACCATAACATTTGCCAGTTTTCAGTATGCAATCAGTAAATTAGCTGAATTGTCCAATCATACTATAATGTAGTTTTCTTTTTTTTAAATTCTTTTTATTTCCCATTAAGTTTATTGGTACATTTTAGGTATAAAATACAGTTACATTCATCATTGGGATCTTGTACCTTTACATGATGTATCTTGGTTTTTATTTTTTATAATGTAGTTTTCAAACATTTTCTTCACTGCAATAAAATGTCTCATGCAACTATATAACTAATCTTTATTCCTGCCTCAGCCCCAGGGAACCAATAATCCATTTTCTAAATCTATGTATTTTTTCCTGGATATTTTATGGAGATGGAATCATTTAATATACTGTTATTTGTGTTTGGATTTTTTTCATTTAGTATAATCCCTTTGAGATTCATTCATATTCATTCTTTTCAATAGCTGAATATTATGTGGTTCTACCATGCTTTATTTATTCACCAGTTGAGAACACTTAGATTATTTCTACTTGTGGGCTATGAAAACTAATATTGCTATGAATATTGGTGTGCGAGTCTTTTTGTGGACATAATTTTCATTTCTTTTGGGTATATAGGAGTAGAATTGCTGGTTGAATGGTAAATTTATGTTTAACTTTTAGGAAACTGCCAAACTGATTTCTTGGATATGACACCAAAGGCACAGGCAATAAAAGTAAATCTAGACAAACTGGACTTCATGAAAATTAAAAAACTTTATGCATCAAAAGATGATATTAACAGGATATAAAAACAACTCACAGAATAGTAGAAAATATTCACAAATCATATATATGATAAGAAATTAATATCTAAAATAGAGAACTCCAAAATTCAATACCAGATAACCCAATTAAAAAACCCAAATAACCCACTGATGCAAAGGACTTGAATAGACATTTCTCCATAGAAGATATATACTTGGCCAATAAGTATACTAATGATTAGGGAAATGCAAATCAAAACTATAATGAGCTATCCCTTGCTCATTAGAATGGCTAGTGTGAAAAACAAAACAGAGCAGAAATAATTGGTGAGGATGTGAAGACACTAGACAACCCTTGTGTATGGTTGTGGGACTGTAAAGTGATATAGCTTCTATGGCGAACAGTATAGTGGTTTCCAAAAAATTAAAAACTGCCATATGGTCTAGCAATTCTACCTCTGGGGATATATCCAAAAGAATTGTCAGGAGAGTTTTAAGGAGCTATGTATTCACTCATGTTCATAGCATTATTCACAGTAGCAACACCTAAAGTGCCCATTGGCAGGGGATGGATAAGGAAAATGTAGTCCATACATACATGGAATATTATTCATCCTTATACAAAGAAGATCTGATCACATGCTACAGTGTGGATGAACCTTGAGAACATTGTGCTAAGTGAAGTAAGCCATTAGCAAAAGACAGTGATTGAGTCCACAAATGTGAGATACTTAGAGTAGGCAAAATCACAGAGACAAAAAGTAGAATGGTGATGGCCAGGGGCCAGTGGAAAGGGAAACATTAGCCATTATTGTTTAATGAGTAAAGAATTTCAGTTTTACAAGATGAAAAGAGTTACGAAGATGAACGGTGGTGATAATTGCACATTATGAATAATTTAATAATACTGAACTACACACTTAAAAAAAAGAGAAAGAAACTGCCAAATTGTTTTCCAAAGTGGGTGTGATATTTTATGTTCCCACTAGCAGTGTTTGAGGGTTTATCATTTATCCACAGCCTTGCACCATTTGTAGTCTTGTCTTTTTTTATTCCAGTGGATGAATGTGAAATGGTATCTTGTTGTGGTTTAAATTTTCATTTCCCTAATTACTAGTGGTGTTGAGCATTTTGATGTATTTATCAGCTATTTGCATGTCATCTTTGGTGAAATGTGTCTGTTTAAATCTCTTGCCCCCACTTAAAAATTGAGTTGTTTGTCTTTTTATTGTTGAGTTATGAGTTCTTCATAAATCCTTTAGAAGGTATGTGACTTGCAAATACTCTCCACTCACCTGTAGCTTGCCTTCATTTTCATAATATCTTTTGAATTTCAAAAATAAATTAATCAACTGATTGATTGTGGTACTGGGGATTGAACCCAGGGAGCACTGAGCTATATTTCCATCCCTCTTTATTTTTTTAATATTGAGACAGGATTTCAATAAGTTTCCCAGGCTGGGGTTGAGCTTGCTATCTTCCTGCCTCAGCCTCCTGAGTAGCTGAGATTACAGGCATGCACCACCCTACCTGGCTCAAAAATTTTAAATTTGATGACGTCTATTACATATTTGATTTGTGTATTCGGTGTTATATCAAAGAAATCTTTACATAGCCCATATCTCAAAGAGTTTTCTCATGTATTTTTTCATAATTTTTATTTTTATTTTTGGCTCTTACAATTAGGTCTCATCCATTTTGAGTCAATTTTTTATGTATGGTATGGTCTAAAGTCATTTTTTTGCATATGAATATTCAATTACTCAAAATAGCAATATTAATTGAAAAGACTCTTATTTCTCTCAATGAATTACCTTAGCACTTCTCTCTAAAACCAAGTGATTATAAATAAAAAAGGTTTATTTCTGGACTCTCAATTCTGTTCTGTTAATCTATATGTCTCTTTATGCCCACACTCACTGTCCGGGAAAGGATCACTTTATAGTAAGCTAATTCCTCCAAATATGTTCTCTTTTAAAACCATTTCAGCTCTTCCAAAAAATAAACAAACAAACAAAAACCATTTCAGCTCTTTTTTTTTTTTGAGCCTTTTGCATTTCCATATAGATTCCAGGATAAACTTGTCAAGTTCTGCAAAAAAAGCATGCTGAAATTTTTTGTGTATGTCTTTATATCTCTACATAAAGAGAAATACTGTAGATGTATTTTGATTTTTTTCATTTAATAGTTCATTCTAGAAATTGCTCCAAATCAATTCAGAGATCTCCCTCTGCCTCTTCCTCCTTTTTAAAAAAATAGCTGCATAGCACTCTAATAACTAGATACACCATATTCATTAAACTGTTGACTTGTTTATTGACTTCTAGGTTGTTTCCAGTATTTTGTAATTACAAATATTGCTGAAGCACATAACCTTGTATATATTTATTTTCTTGCTTTGGGCTGGATTCTGAGAAATAGAATGGTTGACTAAAAGATAAATACATATGTCTCCCAAAGATATTGCACCTGTTTGGCTTAATTCTGTTTTATTCCTTAGACATTGATGAATGTGAAAATGAACTCAATGGAGGCTGTGTCCATGACTGTTTGAATATTCCAGGCAATTATCGCTGCACTTGTTTTGATGGCTTCATGTTGGCCCATGATGGTCATAATTGTCTTGGTAAGAAAAACATTTAGAAATGATAATTCTCCTATACCCACCCTCTAGCATCCCCTCCCTTTGCTTTTTGGCCCTCAAGAAATCAGACTCCCTGATAGAAAATCAGGTAGAGTATTTTAGTTTTCATATGATCAGACATAATATAAATCCTTCATCAGCCCAAGGATGTGGGTGGACATTATCATTATTGTCTATTGATTTTCTGGCATTAACTTGTCACCTTTAATATCTTTGCTTGTGGGTTGAAAGGATCTTGACTTGTAACTATTTCATTAATCCTATAAGTATCTTTTTTTCTGAAATTAGGTAGAACTCTTTGTCCTGATGACTTCAAATGGTGCTTGGGTCATTGCCAGATAGATGCAACCCCCCACACCCTTTTCTTGAAAGACAGAAAATCAAACAGAAACTTTCCACGAACATCCTCCTAGTATTCCATAGAACAGAAACATCTGTTAGAGTTTCTGTTCCTGAATTAGAGACTGCAAAGAGTATTGTTTTCATTGGTTCTTTGTGCCAGGAATAAAATAGACCTTAGAAATAGCAAGCAATTGGATGGGGTTGGGTGTTGGACAGTCTTCGAGGACGCAGCACACCTGGCAGGTAGGGATTGTGGTTTTCTTCTTAAGGCCAATGTTATCAGTTTACAGGAAGATATTATGGGAGATACATGGCAGCAGGGTCCTTTATGGCAATGACCCTCATGTAGTTACCTGCTGTTGCCAACTGGGGAGCAGCTTAATCAAGGCTCTGGCTCTGTAGGGACAGCTATTGAAATGCCCCTTTATGGTATAGTAGAAATAGCCAGTTGATCAAATAGAGATGCTTTGAGAGCAACACAGAAAGGCCTTATGCTGAAAAGTTCATGCAGAACTTGTAGTTTTTGGAGGAACCTCCAGAGTGGGTCCTAGATGTGACCTTTATCCCGCTTCAGGATCACCTGGAGCTCTGTCCTGATATAGACTGGACTTTCCTGTCTGTGCCTTGTGAGAGAGCTCAGGCTTTGGTCCACAGGGCCTGTGGCATTGTGAGACTGCAGCTGTCAGGAAAAGTTTGTTGAAGGCTAGAGAAGTGGTCACCCCTTGGTAGACTTTCCAGGCAGTCAGCACCACAAAAGGCACATTTGAGAGCAATGCTGAGGGTAGGAACAAACTGAGATAAGTTGGGAATCATAGAGTATGGGTTTTTTGTTTTTGTTTTCCATTTTGTGGGGAAATTTCCCTTTGATTTGCCAGCAGTGGCATTTTGAGGCTTCCTAATTGTAGACCTGGTCATTACTGTTGTGCTCTGATCCACAGCCTGGGGCAAGTGTGAGCTTCCTAAGAGTAACAACTTGAACGATCCAAGGCTTCAGGACCTGGGCCAGGGCTGGGCAGAGTGGTTCTGAGTACAGGCCTGCTCAGAAATCTTGATGCCTGGAGTCTTGCTTTGCCTGAGCCCATAACACAAATGTTTCAGTGGAGTATCTTCATTTCTCCTGCTTGGTTCTCTTTGTGTACTCAATCACAACCATCTGCTTGCAGAGAGACCCTAAGCATCCACCCAGCATGTCTGCAGGGTTAAGGATTCTTTAAAAGTCCCTTTGAAAGAGTAAAACCAGCACACTGAGACCTTCCTGCCATTCCCACTGGGAAGGACAAATATGCTTTGTGGTAGGAAAGAAGCTCAGAGCCAAAGCTCTTCTGGAGTGGCAGGTCCTTGCATTCTCTGGGATGACTCTTGCCCTCATGTCCCCCTGACCACACATTAGTCTCTGGAGGAGGCATCCCGGAATCTGGGTGTTAGCACGGATTGAGAACCCTGTCTCGTAGTCTGGAGAAGCTCACCAGCCTGGTGATATGTACTTGTGTACATGAACACACACACAGTTGGATTTATCTGGCTGCAGTGTGGCACCCAGCTTAATGACACATTTCTGATGGCTTTGGAGAGAAGATGTAGAGAGTTAAATTTGGCAGCTTAAAAGCAGTGCACCTTGACTCATAATCAAGCCAGGATGTGGCGCTCGGGAGACAGACCCCTCCCGCTCACTGTGAGTCCTCACTGTGGACACCTAGGCCAGGTGCACCTCACACAGCTCATCCTCTGGAATGTGCTTCCTTTGGCCTTTGGCGTAGACAAGGGCAAGTTTGTTAGGCTTTGGGGGATGGCTCCAGTCCCATCAGTTTAGTCAGGCATCTGCCCGGTAGTGTGGGAGGACAGATGCCTGTAAGATCTGAGGCTTGAAACCAGATAATAGATATTTAAATGTGAATTTTCTGATTACAGATATGCCCAGGAGCTACTGATAGGCACATGAGAAGTTAGACTGGAGAAAATAAACTGCTCTAGAGCCTTTGTGGTGTCTGACGCTCTTCTGGAAGTTTCCTCTTCCCTGGCTCTGGTGGCGCTGCACTCTCCTGCTTGTTTGTCCATGCATTGGACAGTTCGTGAGTGCTTACCATGTCCCAGGGCTCTGCTAATTAAAACAAAAAGCTCTGTCCTCAAAGGAGTTTGCAATCTAGGGGAGATGGACAGGCAAAGGATTTTGAGGGTGCAGACAGGTGTCTCGATACAGCAGTGTGCAGGATGTCAGAGCCTTGGAGAAGGAAAGTCCCCATGGGGTAGCAGGAGCCCATCAGAGAAGCCTTCTTCCCACACTGCCTTTCTCGTGGCTCCTTTTCCGGGGCTCCTGGGACTCCTGCTGTCTCCTCTACTCTTCCTTGTTCCAGCACCACCCAGAATTCTACCTCTCTCTGCCTCCTTTCTGCACCCCTTTCCTGCTTCCCCACACTCCTGCCTTTGGTTTTCTCTTCCACAGCCATCTGTGCCACATCTGCAAATGAGTGGTCTTCAGAGCTGTGCTGACCCCACCGCCTCTGGACCTAGCCCTGAATCTCAGCATGTCAGGCATCTCCCCTCTCTGCCTTGGGGGAGGTGACAACTGTGTCTCCCTCCCCGTGTCTGCACCCAGTGCTGGTCTCCCCCATGTTTCTCTTCTAGGTGGCCTCGGTGTCAACTTTTCATCCTCCAAGGAACAAGGAAAGGTTGACACCAGCCCCATGGACACCTTGCCCATCCAGTCTTTTCTATGCCTGCCTTCCCAGCAAACCACCACCCTCTCCAGTTCTGTGCCCCGAGAGGGCAGTATGGCCATAGCTATCTCAGGTGCTCATGCGTAGCTGGACTCCTGGGCTTCCTGTTCCTCCTCCTAGGGCCCTACCCTCCGCTGCCTCCCTAATTTTCTCAAAGGCAAGGTCTTGCTGTGTCTCCCCTGCTCCAGTGGCAGGAGCTTCTTTGCCTGGAATTCAGGATCTGCCATGTGACCTCAGTCTATCTCCCCAGCTGTATCTCCTGTGGCTCCTTCCATGTCCCCAGTGCTCTAGCCAAATCAAATGACTCACTGCTGTCTGAGTACTGCATGCTTCCCAGCCTCCCTCCGTGCACCACCCCGTGCTCCCTCCCCTCCCTGCTATCTCTTCTCTCAGGATTTAGAATCGAAGAAATCCTAAGGCCCCTCTTTTATCAGCTTTTGGATAAAGCCCATGCTGATGCCACAATCAGAAGTAACCTCTCTTTCCTCTGTGCCACCTTTCACCTTGTCCCCTCCCCTCTCCTGAAGGGCTTACTTCTGGAGGGCAGGAATGTTATCCTGCCATCTAGCATGGGGCTTTGGAAAGCAAAGGTGTTCAATACCTGTTGACTGAGCTGATTGTCTTGTGTCTGTGCCAGGAGCCTGGCTACGTGAGCCCCAGACCCATGGAGGCTGGGTTAATCATCTGTGGGCCCCATCGCCTTTGATTCTGAGAGCTTCTGTGATGCAGGACTAGAAGAGGGCCCTCATTTCTGCTTGCCAGGCTGGGTGGGGCGTTAGAATCAGTCTCAGAAGCAAAAGCTAATCCCTCTCTCCCTCCAGATGTGGATGAGTGCGTGGAGAACAATGGCGGCTGCCAGCACACCTGTGTCAACGTCCTGGGGAGCTACGAGTGCCGCTGCAAGGAGGGCTTTTTCCTGAGTGACAACCAGCACACGTGTATTCACCGCTCAGAAGGTACAGTGCCTCTGCCCCCCACCCCGACCCAGGGACTGCACAGGGGAGGTGAAGCATACAGGTGTGAGCTTGGAGGTGTGGAGAGGAGTCGGGACTGTGCTGCTGGGGAACTGTGGGCGAGGTATTTACCTTCACCTTCCTCACCTGGCCGAATTGGCATGTCGGTCTCAGGGAGCTCTGAGGTCCTCGCACACTTTCATATTCATGGATTCTAATCTTTAAATAGAGTACGTTGCAAACAGGCCTAGATGGCTCTGGAGAAATAGGATGGATGATCTGCCAAGTTTTTCAAAAAGGTGCCGAAAGCCACAGTACCAGTGTGAGCCTGCCCCTTGCTCTGGCAGGTGAGGAGGGGCTGGACCTTTTCTGTGGAAACTGGCCAGAAATTGCCCTGGTTCCAGCCCCAAGCCAGTTCTGGTCCTGTACTGTGTTTTGCATCTTGGAACTCTGAGCCTCAGGGCTCCAAGGGGCAGAAGCACTCCCTCCCCAATGGGGGTGTCTGTGCTGTGGTTTCTTTCACCCATTTGCCATTCCCCATTCCTCCCTCTGTAATGTGCAGAACATGCTTCTCCTCTGATGGCCTCCTTCTCCTTGTTCTTTGCTTTGAGTTTACACCTTTTTCTTTTTAAATTTTAATGGTATATTTTAGGTATATA
>NW_004624766.1:1189843-1219775 GCF_000247695.1 Heterocephalus glaber | reverse complement strand
GGTGGTACAGTGGCCCAGAAGGTTCACCTCCTCTGCACTGGGGGCAGCTCTGCTCCCCCAAGTTTATACCTTTTTTATTCTTGTTTCTTTGGTGGAGTCTTGGGAGAGAGGAGTATTAAGGACATGTGGCCAATCAGTTATTTTTAACCAAGTATCATCCTTTTAATCCTCCTTAAGCCAAAAAGCCACATAATGGTGGCTGTATTTCTCTTGTGGTTGCATCTGCCTGTTATTAGGACAAGTGCCCTAAATGTTAGACTATTAACTCCTTTTGCCCTGTGCTGTTTATTTTTTTTTCCATTTAGTTTATTGATACATGTTAGGTATACAGTACCGTTACTTTCATCATTGGGATCTTATACCTTTACATGATGTACCTTGGTTCTTATTTTTTTTCCCCATTCCCCTGTCCTCCCTTCATCCCTTCTATCCTTCCCTATTTACAAAGACTTTGTTTCCATGTTTTTCCTTTTCTCATATTTTTTTCTTTTCCCTTCTTTCATGTGCTGCTTATTTATTCCCATATCTTAAGAGTGAGGTCATTTTAAGTTCTTCTATTTAATTGCAAGTTTTTAGATTTATTGTTTCTTGTGTTTCGAATGACTTTTCAAGGGTTTCTTCATGGAAGACGATTTTGTCTCATTTTCTGGGAATGAAGGTTTATACCTTCCGACTAACTGGAATACCTCCTTGTGTACTAAGAGCAGTCATCAGAGACACCACTGGGGGCCATTGGGTTTGATGGCTATCACCACCCCAAAGTTGCTCATTTCCAGGATTTTGAGCCAGGCAGTCACACACACTGCCTTTAAACAGTTTTGTTTTGTTTTGTTTTGTTTTTTGAGACAGGGTCTCACTATGTAGTCCAGGCTGGCTTTAAACTCACAGTGATTCTCCTGCCTCACCCTCACTTAGTGCTGGGATTAAAGGTGCACCATACCCAGATCCACATAGCTTTTTGTTTTTTAATCTCATGCTAGATGTGGCCCTTGGGTGGGAGTTGGGTTTCATTTTCCTGCTGGGTTCTCTGGACTCTTTGGTGTGCACTGAAGTCCAAAGTGGGAACGCATTAAGTTGCAGTGGAGAGTGATCTTTTTTTTCCCTTTTGGTTGCTCAACGCTGGTTCACGGCAAGTCAGTGTGGTTGTCTCTTCCGGTGGCTGGGTAGGGAGGTGAGACCTGTAGGTAAAATCATTGCTTGCACACCCACTGTATAGATCCCACCCCAACACGGGCGGCTTGTAGGGATTCTAGTCATCTCTTACTCTTGTGCTTCCAGAGACTGATTAGAGACACAGGCTCCTCTCGACAGAGGTAACTACAAATGCAGTTCCTTTCTACAATCTGTGCTGTCTAAATTTTCAACAATTCAGACATTCTTGGATCCCCTGAAGAGTATTTAAAATGAATGTATTTGTCTGGAACTAAAACCCAAATCCAAGAATCCGAGCTGTGGTCTGGAAACACTCTCTGATTTTCTGTTGTGTTTCAACCTCATTGCCTGGCAGATTCATGTCAGCATATGGCAACAGATTATGGCGATTTGTAATGCTGACTCCTCCCATCCTGGGACTTTAGTTCTTCAAGTAGAGCAACCTATAAACAGTGTTTCCCTAGGACTTGTACATATTAAGCTCTTAGAAATTGTATTAATATAGCCTTTTTTTTCCACCCAGTGTCGGAGATTGAACTCAGGACCTTGTGCTTTTGAGACAGACACAGTGCCACTGAGCTAAATCCCTGAGCCTCTTAAAATAGACTTTTAAATGCACAGTTGATACCCTAAAAACAGTTAAAAGGAGGCAACACCACAGGTTAATACTTTCTAGCACTGGTGTTGTTTTTAATAATTCTTTACTAAGTGTTCTTCAATACGGAGTTCTATAGTAGCAGATTCTGAGGGAAAGCTCAAGCTATTGATGTTTTTTAATCCTCGGAGACCCCGAAGCTCTCATAGAAGACTGTGTGTTTTCACCCATGTAATGGGGGTAGACAGGAGAGAAGCACATTGCGCCCAGCCTGCCTTTGTTCCTATTCATGGGTGCTCAGGCTCTCAAAATGAGCATTTCTCTTTTGTTTTGTCTGTGCTGAGAATATTTAGCTGGTGTTGTGGTGCTGGGGCCAGGCAGTAGGGAAGGTGTCAGGGGGGTGAGGAAGGCGCTGGAGCCCCAGCAGGGACTCTTTTCCATTTTATGTAACATTTTTTGGCCCCATTCTCAAGGCATATTTAATTTTTGGTTTCCAGAAATATCCTTCAGTGGCACCCTGAGCCTGGGGAGTGTCAGCACGGGGCATTTTTGCCCCTCCTGAGCCATGACTGCTAGGCGGGTCCCAGGAGAGTCAGGGTCCTTGTTGGCCTCTCACTTTGGACCGGATCCATCTGCTTTCCCAGCAGTGGTCTTGTTTTGAGTCAGGTATTCTGAAAAGCTTCCAGTCACCTCTTGAAAAGCCACTAGCATTTCCAGAGTTGTCTAAGCCTCCATTACCTCATGGTAGCTTTAGGCCTAGCCTCATAGGATAGGGCATCCAGGGATACCTTCTCTGTCTGAATGACATCTAGCACATGGTTGTTCTTACCAGCTTGCTTTTTGTTTATTTGTTTTTGTTTTGTTTTTGTTTTGTTTTGTTTTGTTTTTGGTACTAGAGATTGAACCCAGGGCCTTCACACTGAGCTACATCCTCAGTTCTTTCTTTCTTTTTTATTTTGAGACAGGATCTCACTAAGTCACTAAGTTGCTCAGGGTGGGCTCACATTTGTGATCCTTCTGCCTCAGCCTCCCAGAGTGGCAGGATTACAGGTATGCACCACCATACCTGGCTCTAGCCTGTGTTTTCCTGAAAGTCAAACCTAACTGAAAATAAGCCCTAGCTGGTTGTCACCAGGGTGATGGCTAGTGTCATGCAGAGGATTATATTTCACTATTCTCGTGCTCAGTCGTTATTCTGTAATGGCAGCTAAGACAAGACTAGGGTGATTGGAGCTGGCATTTTTGATCTCTGGTTTTCAAGGCTGAGTGTTTTCCAATTAGGTATTATTTTCAGGAAAACACAGTATTTCTTTTGTACATCAACTATTCTGAGGCAGTAAAGATCACTTTGCAAACATCTTAACAGACATATAAGCAGAATGAAAAAGACAATGAAGATGAAATGACCTGTTTGGGGAGGGTTCTTTCCCAGTATTCCTGCCACCTTTTCTTGGGTATTGTTACATTTACCCGGTTATTTCAGATGCTTCACTGACCCAAGGACAAACGAAATGCTTGGCAGGCCTTCCCAGGAGGATAGGACACTCTCTGCAGGACCTCTCCCTCCTATGCAAACTCAGTACCAGACAGTGAATGACATCTTTGTAACCTACCAGCCAGGGCAAAGAGAGAGCTCCGCATGGAACCAGAATGAGCCTTTCCAGGTTACTTGAGAGCAGCCATTGGGTTGGGGGAGAATCCCAGCAGTGTGTAGCAGATTGGGTGCTGGAGCACAGGCAGCTC
Source organism: Heterocephalus glaber (assembly GCF_000247695.1). Next base: position 1,216,285 of record NW_004624766.1, on the reverse strand, counting down.
CAGTCTGTCAGAGGAAAAGCAAGGTGACTTTTGGAGAGACTCAAGACAGAGGGGATGTCTTAGCTTCTGCACTGTCTTTTGGGATAGGAACAGCACCTGTTGGTGTTGAAATCACTGTTCCATGATGCACAGGTGAACAGTTGTGCGTGAGAGAGGAGACCTGAGATTTTACTAGAGCCTAATGGGATAAGGTTTCAGGGGTACAATTCGGAACAGTATTGGATCTTTGAAAAGTTGAATGAAAACTTTGTGGTTGTGTTTAAAACAGTACTACTTTCAGAATTAGAAAGCGTCTTGTTCCTAGGGAGTCAATGAGAACCAAGCCCAACTCTCAGGGATGTTTTAGAGTTGGTTTGCACAAATATCAAGTGACAACATATGCATGGCTCCCTGGTAACCTAGCAGAACCAACCTTGCAGGTGTCTGAGGATGTGCCTGCCTGTGACACAAGACCCCTCTAGTGCTGGCAGGTAGCAAGTCCCCAAGGAATTGCTTTCAAGATGAGACAGAAGGCGGTTAACCCACAATGGAGTCTACCTTGCATGTAAGACTTAGATGCATGTAAAACCATCAGGATCATAACTACTTCTCCCCTTTCTTACCATTAGTACAAGATTGGGCCTAATAGAAATCCGGAGTACACCTATAAAAATTAGACAGCTTGGCTGGGATTTAGCTCAGTGGTTTTGCTGCCTGCTTCTCAAGCTCAAGAACCCGAGTTTGATCCCTGGTACCACCCCCCCCCCCAAAAAGCAAGGACAGTCAGAAAAAAAAAAAAAAAAAAAAAAAAAATATATATATATATATATATATATATATATATACAGCAGCTAGGGGAGCCATATGTATGCCGTCTCTCTCTCTCTCTTTGTTAGCAACAAAGAGGGGGGAGGACCAACAAGGATCAACAGAGGGTGGTCACATAAGAGGTGCCCGAGCAAGTGTCCATGTGGTGATGTCAAAATACAATAGTTACCCTCACCCCCAAAAGTGTGGCTCTTGTTGGGGTGGAGAGGAGGGTTGACAGTTTTTGAAAAGGTTTGCATTCTTGATCAGTGAGTAAATAAAAATATAGCAGTGATAAAATTCTGGTGGGAGGCTGAGGCAGGAAGATCATAGGTTCTAGCCCACATCTGGAAACTTGTTCCTGGGGTCAGCAGGCTCTCATCCACACCCAGCAGAGCACTGAAGGTTTTTTGGAAAGGGCTACCATCTCCTTAAGAGGGTTGAGACATCATGTCTCTTGGGAGATACGAGAAATCTTTCATATCTCTGATAATTGGCTCAACTTGATTGTAGTGGTTTATTTATTATTTTTCTTAGTACTGGGAATTGAACCCAGGGCTTCACACATGCTAGGCAAGTGCTGTACCACTGAGCTGCATCCCCAGCTCATGATACATTTTTAAAAAATGTGGGGCTAATGGAAACCGAGGAGGGCAGGTCTGTGGCCCTCCCCATGCCCCAGTCCCTAGCAGCTCCCCTGGGGCTCAGAATTCCGTCTGCAACCTGGTCACCTGCTGCATGCCGCTGTTTTGCAGAGGGCCTGAGTTGCATGAATAAGGATCACGGCTGTAGTCACATCTGCAAGGAGGCCCCGAGGGGCAGCGTGGCCTGCGAGTGTAGACCTGGTTTTGAGCTGGCCAAGAACCAGAGAGACTGCATCTGTAAGTAGGAACTGGTGCTCCGCCGTGCTGGGAACGCGTACCCTAGAGGCTGCCTTCTACAGCCACGCATCAGAAACACCACTCCATGGCACAGCGACGCAGCCTCGGGGACAGCAGCTGGCGAGGGTGCTGTCCTCCACCAAGGGCTACCTTCACTGCAGAAGAGTAGTCCCCTGTAGGGAAGGGGAATACGATTTATAAGGACCTAATGAAAAAGGAATGAAATTCAGGAGTAAACAATGTGAATGTTGGGGGACAGGTCTCCCTGTTTCCATAGAAGAAAATCAGATTTCCTCATCTGGCAGTCACAGCTCTTTGCTACCTGGTTCCTGCTTCCTCTATAAACTTCATCTGCATCCTATTTACAGACCCTAAATTCCTTGCCCTTTGGAGAACACCCCTTATTCCTCTAAGCCTTTCCCAGCCTGGCGTGGTGAACACTCCCTTCCTCCCTTCCTGGCGAAGTCAACACTCACATAACCTTCAACATCCTGCCTAACTTCTAATAATGATAAGGATCACAGCTACATTTTTACTTTTTTTTTTTTTTTTTGGTGCCGGGGATTGAACTCGGGTCCTTGCGCTTGCACATCAGGGGGCGAAACCACTGAGCTAAATCCCTGGCACAGCTACATTTTTAAAGAGGTTTATTACATGCAAAAGCTTGTCTCAAGATGTACTACATCCTCTTCAATCCTTACAAGACCCCTTATGAGCTAAGTATTATTATTCACATTTTCAGTTGAGAAAATTGTGTATAAGGTAAAGGGACAAGGTCATACTGGGAGTAAGGGGCAAATTAATTTTCAAACCTATGTCCTCCCGACTCCAAAGATATGTTCAAGTTACCATACTGCCCTACCTCAGAAGCCTTTCCATGGCCTCAGACAGGGAAGCCATTTTGTATTTTGGCTCCCATAGGACTGTTTATTTCAGTCATATTGCGTGACACTGGATTGAATTGTGTTTCAATGTCTGTCTCCCCAACTATCAACTACTCTCAGTCAGGATCCTTGTCTCATTTTTGCTCCTCTGTTTTTCCCTAGTGCCCAGTACACACTCGTTTAACGCATGGGTGAGTGGAAGTGAACACAATGTGGACACAGCTGCCACACAGTGACTGTGGTAACAAAACCCTAATGGGCAACAAGAAACAACTAGCAATTAATGGTGTTCCTAAACCATTACTTATGCCAGAGAAAATAGAGGGTTTCTCTTCAGGAACTCTTTCCAAAGCTGTGGACAAAGACCCTCAGAACTAGCTAGCGATACTTGTTTACCAAGAGGAACCAGTTTCCCAGTGAGAGACTTCTTTTGTCTCCATCCTGAAACAGAGTGGACCCTCCAAACCTGCTGACCCAGGGCTGGTGCCACTGTCCCCCTCAAACAACAGCTTCTGACAGGCTCTTACAGCCCCCCAATGTGAGACTGCCCTGAGGGTTTCCAGGGGTTGAGCAGAGCTGAGGCCACTTTTCCAATCTCCAGTTCTTTGAAAAGAGGACTCCACGCCCTCCAAAACTTACCTGTAGGGCCAGACTGCACTGCAGTTTTTCAGGGCTAACTGCTAGAATAAGAGCACCTGGAAAATCACTTTTTAAAAAAATTTGTACTGGAGATCAAACTTGGGACCTTGCATTTTCAAGGCAGGGAGCGGAATCACTGAGCTAAATCCCCAGCCCTGGAAAACCACTTTTTAAAAATCTAAATGTTTTCAAGATATCACTGCTTAAATAGTATTGTTATATAACATTTGAGGAATTAAAAAAGAACCCCTCCATGTAACTCTAGTTGTTTCAGTTTTTTCCATGTTCTGATTTAGTTGTCATTTATATATGTACATAATTTTTACATACCTATAATCATAGAACAGCTTCCTTCTCACATTGCAAATATGTAATTAGCTCTTTTAAATTAGAAAAATTACAAAGGCCTATGTAAGAATTCAAACACTCCAAAGTGTATAAAGACAACATGTAATCTCGCCCTCCCATTTCCTTTGCCAGAGGTAACTCTGTTACCAGTTTGAGGAATAGATAGTTTTGTAGTTGGCTTTTTAAATTTATTTTTTGGCCTGCCTTCAATGCATTCATACATAGTCTTCATAATTATTGGTTAATGTTGCATTAACTGTGTGCACAGTCATCATTTCCTCTGATTATCTTCTCTTCTAATGAATCTAGATGGAGTCTAGCGAGAGAAGTCCTAACATATGCACAAATTAAATAATGTCCGTTTATTCCAGTTACAAAGTACTGTCATATTTCTCAAAGCTACAGGATAGCTGTGATAACAGGCAAACTTCTGTAGATAAAGCAGAGAAGTAGTCTAGCGTCTTGGTATAATTCCTCCTAAATGGTGATCTCCCCTCAATACACACACATTTCCATCCTCCTGTGTGTCTTTGTTCTAACCTGTATTTCAGCATTTCTACAGTTTGTATTGTGACTATTTGCTTATATAGATATGGATAGGGTCTGAACGGCAGTTATCTGTTTTATGCTTAGTTCTTGGGACATATGAGGTGCTCAAATGCTTGTAGAATGAAAAATCAGAGTTCCTCGGGAGCAAACACAGCCCTGGTTGTGAAAACCTCATTGCTTTATATATTGGTTCACTTTGTTTCCAGTGACCTGTAACCATGGAAACGGTGGGTGTCAGCACTCCTGTGAAGACACAGCTGAAGGCCCAGAGTGTAGCTGCCACCCGCAGTACAAGTTGCACATGGATGGGAGGAGCTGCTTTGGTGAGTGGTAAACCCACACCGGGTGAGATTCTGCCTCAGCCTGTACCTCCCTAGTGCAAACCCTGACCTTCACCCACCCCGTAGTGGTGGTTCTGTGCCTCTGCTCCCAGACGCTGCTATGGGAGGGGTCCAGTTTTTTTGGGGGGGAGGGTCCAGCTCTCTCTGTGCGACCTTAGAAGGCCGTTCCTCCTTCCCTGGGTCAGGCTGCTCCTGAAGCTGATGTTCTGGAGGCTGTGACAACACATCCCAAAGGGTCAGGGTGACATGAAGTCAGAACTAGCTGTTTGTAACGATGTGGCAGGCTTTCTGGTCAGCAGGAGCGGGGGATTCATATTTCTGGCTGAATGATTGCCCTGCCCTGCCGGGTATGTCCTTCATTAGCTATATTTTAGAGGTTTCTAGACCCAAGGTTCTTTTTGCCCTGAACTAAAGGTTCCTGGAGTGAATCTGAAGCTTGCATTTCCTAGTGTCTCCTTGGTCAGTGCAATGTACTTGCAAAACCTTCTCCATATGGAATGTTTATAAGGATCTGCTGCCATTTAATGTGCTGTTTCCCACAGAGATCCACTAGGACACATTTTGATTGAGTGAACAGAGTCACATCTTCCATTGTCCTCACCTCTGAAATTCCAACAGAAGTGGTTATGCAGGGGATGGGTAATCTGCCTCATTCAGCCTGGGAATTTGGTCTTTGCTTCTCTTGTAGAGCAAGAGGACACTGCCCTGGAGGTGACAGAGAGCAATGCCACATCAGTGGTGGATGGGGATAAGCGGGTGAAACGGAGGTTGCTCATGGGTAAGCAAGCATCTCCTCTCCCCTTCCCGGCCCTGCCAATGTCCTTCTTCCTCCAGTCTCACTGCACTAGGCCTGGGCTCAGGGGCCACATGCCCTCATACCAGAGGGACCAGCTGCTAAGCCAGGGTGTGTCTGTTCTTCGCCTGCTGCTGTTGCTTCACTGCCACCCAAGATCCCTGGCACTGTGGGAAGAGTGTCCACCAGGCCATCAGGATAGCCCCACCTGACTGTGAGACTTGGCCAACTGCCCTGAGATGTTGTCTCTAGATCTTCCTTCAAAATGGATGCAATAAAATCTACCTCTTAGGGTTGTTGGGAAGCTTAATTAAGATAATGATATGCAAAAATGGCCAGAGTCCAGTGCCTGGGACGTAGTGGGTGGCCAGGGAATGTCAGTCCCCTTATGAGAGAGGCACTTTGAGCTGCCTCCAGCCTTGCTTGGAGATTTGTCTGTTTTGTGTCCAAGTTGCCATTTCTGACTCAGCCAGTGTAGCAGTAAAGGAGATGAATGGAGAAGAGTGGCACTTGGCTATGGGACAGGGGATGCTCTGCCAGCAGGCCCAACCATCGAGCTGGATAGGAGAGAGAAGTAGACACAGTGCCTGAGGGGTTGGGAACCAGACAGATTCTCTGACATTATTCTGGAGAGTTTGATGCTACCTAAAGAAAACATCTTTTGGCAGCATCTGGATTTAATAGGTAAGATATTGAGCAGCCATTGTTACCAAGCAGGTAACATTTCTGAGCCTTTTTCTCAATTGTCAAATTAAAATAGTACACATGATGAGTATAAAAACTTAATTACCACTCAGTTTGCAATGAAATGCATCATTTCTTTATCTCTTGACTTCCCATTTCTTTTCTTTTTGGTACTGGGAATCGAACTTGGGACCTTGCATTTGCAAGGCAGGCACTGGAACCACTGAGCTAAATCCCCGGCCCCGACTTCCCATTTCTTAATCCTGCTTGCCAGAGGCCATAATTCTCAACTCTCCTAGTTGTTTCTTCTCGCTCCTCCTCCCTCATATTCTGAAAAATGAAGTGTGTGCAGCTGTTTCTTGATGTGTCAGTTTTATGCAGTGGCTTTTGACTTCCTGTTACAGAAAACTAAGTTTCAGCTGTCTGTAGCTCCCCTCTCCAGTGTGTGTGCCCATGTGCACACACACATGCATACACACACCCTCTCCCCCATACCCTTAAAATAATTTTTATCACAATTTAAATCATTATATTACATGTCTATGTTATTGTGACTATGGATATCTACATATGATTCACCTCGAGTCCTATAACGTACTATGATTATATTTTCTTTGGTTAGTTTTCTAAGCATTTCTTACACATTCTTCTGCAAGCCTCTGGAAAAACTCTCTTAAACCCTTTGCAGTGTGCCCAATACAGCAGGACATTCTCTGCTGATGTTTCTTCTCTCACCAGCCTCTTTGGAGGCTTCCCTGTGTCTAGGAGGGCCTGACCCCTGGCCGCCAGCGTCTCTCTGCCACCCCTTTCCCAGCGGCCTACAAATTCCCTCCACTGCTCTCCTGATTTGATGGATCCCATGTCTTGTCCTTTTTAAGTTTACACAGTGGATAAGATATAGGTTTTAAAAAACTTTGTGTGCCTGAAAATGTCTTTACCTTTCATCGCTTATTGAGAATCTGGTTCATTACAGAATTTAGTGTCCATGTTAGTGTCTATTGGTTTCATTCTTATTCTTGACCCTTTGTGTGAAATCTGTGAAAGCTCCCTGGAAGTTTTCAGGATTTCCTTGTCCCTGGTGATCTGGAATTTCACAGTAAGGTCTTCTCCTGGGGGGTTTTCCCCACCTGCTGTGCTGTGGACTCAGCCTTTTCAAGATGGCTACTCGAGTTCCTTGATTCTGAGAAATTAAAATAAATTTTAAGCTCCATTTTCTCTGTTCTTTCTTTCTGAAACTCTTATTAGTTGACTGCTATAACTCTGGGATCGATCCTCTATTTTTTCTCTTGTATATTTGTTCTACTTTCTAGGAGATTTCCATTTTTTCCTTCCAATCTTTCTACAAGATTCTTTTTTAATTTCTGCTTCCTTTTTTTTTTTTTTTTGGTATCAGGAATTGAACTCAGGGCCTTCCACTTGCCAGGCAGGCACTGTGTAATTTCTGGTTCCCTATTTTAATTTTTCAAGAACTTCACTTCAGTTGTTTGTGGTAGGAACCTGTCCTTATTTTACAGGTGCTTTTCTTATCTCCCTGAGGAAATTAATTATAAAAGTCTAACTTTTGTTTTTCCCTTGTATTATTTGTTTCCTCCAAGTTTCTTTTTTCTATTTGACTTGATGTATATATTTAATATTCCTAAAATATCTCATGATTCTTGACTGATTTTTCTTACTTAATAGTAAAATGCTAAAAAGCCAATTGAATAATCTGTTAGCCAGTGTGTTTCATATTTGGATGATGAGGCAGTAGCTCAGCCCCTTCATTTGAAGACCCTCAAATCCAGGTATCAATGGGTCTTTTCAATTGGACAAATCAATTTAGCTGCAGAGGAATCCTTCAATCTTCTGCCTGGGGATAGTGGCCTTGCTGCCAGCATTTTGGGAGCTGAGGTGGAGGAAGTGGGTTTGAGATCTTTCGTTGAAGGGGGTTGATTTTTACCTGACCTTGCCTCCATATCCTCCTCTGCTATTCCTGGTGCCTCTCTGGTCCGGCTTCTCCAAAGCATAAACTTCCCTCTGTAGCCTGAAGAGTGAAGGGGTGGTCATGTGGCTGTGTGGAATTAAGAAGGAGCTCTGAAGGTTTATCTGTTTGTTATAGGGGCTCTCGATCAACCAGGGATCGAACTCAGGGCCTTGCGCTTGCAAGGCAGGCAGCGGCACCATTGAGCTAAATCCCTGGCCCATTGATCAACTTATTTTTAACTCCATACTCAGCTCTACCTCTGGGGTAACTTCATACCTTTGATTCCTGAGCCCTTCTGGGATTCTGTGGCTCCTGAGCTTTATGGCTTATTGGTGGCCCTTCCACAGACCCCTAGGATTTGGCTTTTTGCTACACAGTGAACTGTTTTTTCTTTCATATGCCATTTCCAGAATATTTGACATCTTTTATCTATTGCCTCTTCTTCCCACTTTCTTTGTCTTTAAAAATCTGTGAGATTTCGAGAGGAAACAGACAAACAGAGCTGTCACATTTCATTAGAATTAAGCTTGCTTCCCCCAGGCTTTAAAACGAGATCACCATGGGGCTGGGGATTTAGTTCAGTGGTTCCACTGCCTGTCTTGCAAACACAAGGTCCCAAGTTCGATCTGCAGTACCAAAAGAAAAAAAACAAAAACGAGATTGCCATGGAAGTAAAATGATGTTTCTCAGTGCCTATGCGCTAGCAATTGAATGCCTGTTGAATAGCACTTGCTTATTACTTGGAATAACCACATGAAAAGCAGAACTAGAAGGCCATTCCTTATTGTTCCTTATCTTCAGAGCAGCAATTTAACAACTGTGACTTATTTTTCATGTGGTTGTGACAGGCCTTTTTCTGTGTTCAGGGAAAGTTAGATTTCGAGTAAATTGGCAGTTGTAAGGATGAAGCTAGTAGTCTGAACAAGGGAATGATTGGAGTGGGCAATGCTTGCTCTCTCTTGCCATCTTCAGCACCCAGGCTGAAAAAAGGTTTGGGATTAAGAATGGAACATTCCCCTGTGGGCCTGTTCTGCATTCACATCTAGTTTGTCACTGTGATCACACTGAGCAGGTTGCTGGCTGTAGGTTAGCCACGAACCTTTAGTAGCTTTAAATCTGCTGAGGGTGGGGAACCACTCTGCAGATTAGGAGACATCTTCACCCCCTGGTCACCCTGACCAGCTTCCTTAGGAAATATCAATCATTTAGGCGGGAGGGAGGAGCCACACCTGCTCCCCGTCTATCTCACCTGCAGGTGGCAGAGACTTGGGGTGTGACCAGAGTACCCCACCATGGTTTCTGGCTTTCACCAACTTTGTCAAATATTAACAGCTGTATCAGTACTTCTTTGGGAAGCTAACTGACTTTTCTACCTCGTCAGAAACGTGTGCCGTCAACAATGGAGGTTGTGACCGCACCTGTAAGGACACCTCAACAGGCGTTCACTGCAGCTGTCCGGTCGGATTCATTCTCCAGCTGGATGGAAAGACGTGTAAAGGTAGCATTGTATGTGTGTTGGGGGCACCCTATTGCCGAGGGAGCCCCGCACTGCTGATTGTGAGAGTGACTCCAGACTTGCTTATGATTCATATCGATGGAAGCTTTTCCCCTGAGCTAGTGGACGGTTGTAATTGAGTAGGCTTAATTAGAACCATCTTAATTACACTAACTGTTGAGAAGGTCAGCCTCTACAAGCTTCAAATGATCCATTTCTGGCTGTGGCCTTATTAGAAAAAGGCAGTTCAAGGAAACATTCATTGGCAGGAGATAATATCAACCTGTCATAAATAATAGCCTTGAGATTATTGTATAAATAACAGCCAAGATTATTATCCAGAGAACTTAATGAATAACTGTACCATTAACTTTTACTGATGAAGACAGACCCCAGTGACTCGCTAGTAATTCATGGGCAAGAGTACAAAGGATTAGTGATAAAAGATAACCAGTTACCAGATGAAACTGAGAAAAGATAAGATTGAGTATCAGGCATCATTTAAAAACTTTGAGGCTATTTGATCATTATACAATTTGCCAAAACAAATGCTCTAGTCCCTTATAGCTTTAATCATTAAGCTAGAAGAGAAAGCATACTAATGGAGCTATCTTATCTTGGTGAGATACAGGGATGAGAGGCTAACAGGCCCTCACCACTCTTTCCCATCCTTTGTTTCCTTAATGCTTGTCCAGGGCCTTGGGAGTCAGAGTTCTCAAGATGAGGCATTTGTCCTTCCAAACTGGTTCAGCCAAGACAAGGAAACCTGTGTAAGATCCGAAACATTAGCTGACATTCTTACATGCCTTTCTGGGTCTGTTCTTACTTCAGAGAATAATGACTATGGGCAATAGCGCTCCAGCGATTTGTGGGAGGGAAGGCAAGTTCTTTGATTTGCTGATGGTTGCCTGTTGCAGATATTGATGAGTGTCAGACCCAAAATGGAGGTTGTGACCACTTCTGCAAAAACACCGTGGGCAGTTTTGACTGTAGCTGCAAAAAAGGATTCAAATTATTAACTGATGAGAAGTCTTGCCAAGGTGGGTGCTGAAAATATAGCTGTGCTGTGGCCCCTGGTTGAAACAGAGGAGATGTTAACCTGCCTCCACCACCCTATTTTGGTGGAGACTGGCTCACCCAGCTTCCTGACAGAGTCACTAATCCAACCTCCAATCCAGGCTTCACCTCACTCATCCAATAGGTAGAATGAAAACTCAGATACCTTTTGGAGATTAAGCTGTTAATGATCAGAGAACACCTCAAAAAATCCATCTGGTGTGATTACAGCTGAGCTTGTTGCTGAAATGGAATGGAACACAGACTTTAAGCAGAGTTGCACTGGGGTGTTGAGATTATGAATAACTTTCTTCTTCTTCTTTCTTCTTCTTCCTCTTCCTCCTCCTCCTCCTCCTCCTCTTCTTCTTCTTCTTTCTTCTTCTTCTTCTTCTTCTTCTTTTTTATTTTCCCAGTGCTGGTATCAAACCCAGGGCTTTGTGCATGTTAGGCAAGTGCTATACCACTGAACTACATCCTTAGTCCTAAGATTATGAATAATTTTTCTTTTCTAAAATTTTCTTTAATGTTAATAAATTTATAACAAAACATGATGGTAAAAATATGTAGATTTAGATAACATACCTTCCTAGCGAAAAGTTGGGGTCAGTCCACAATTAAGACCATGAACCAGTTGGTGTGTTATATGTATCCTCTTTTGCAGGGGTGGGGAGTGGGGGTGGGGTACTGAGGATTGAACCCAGGACCTCACATTGAGTTACATCCTCAGGTCATTTTTAATTTTTAAATTTTGAGACAGGGTCTTGCTATGTTCCACAGACTGGCCTCAAATTTGTGATCCTCCTGTCTTAGCCTCCCAAGTAGTTAGGATTGCAGACACTCACCAGCACACTTGGCTTTTATAGCCCTTTTTTTGAGTGACCAGCCTTTGATGCTTGGAGAGAGGGAGGATGGAAGGGCAGGAGGAGATTGTGGGAAAGGGATACTGGTTGGACTCCTTTTCAAATGCATCCTTCCCAAGTAAAGGGTGGCAGCAAGGGGACTTCCCTGGCCAGCATCTGGTATTAACAACTCTTTTGGGTGACAGAAAGCTGTTTGAGGGCATGTCATCATTTATACGTTTAGATGAAGCATCTTTTATGTCCTATTGATGTGCAGGAGGAAGCTGCCTGGAAATATGGACTATCTATTCCTGTTCTGTTTCTGGAAATAAGAACTGCTGTACTTATTATTTTTTTAAAGAAATATCTGCATTTAATAAAAGTCAGACTATAAAATTTGATTTAAAAAATTTGATTTCATGTCACATAATAAAGATGTAACATCTTTTTTTTTTTTTTTTTAACCTTTATGGTCTGAATTAGGTTTTTTTTTCCTCTTGTTCTGTTCTTAATACATAATTTGCCAGGCAGTTCAAGTATATTTTTCTTTAAATTCGATGAATTAATTCTAGATGATTATTGTGTGGTTTTCTACAGTTTGACTTGGAAAGCAAATTTGCTCTTCCACATAATGTTTCATAATGTATAGAGCAAGCATTGCTGTTTAAGCTGTGTAAACACATTAAAAAGGAATTAGGAAAGTGATCTCATTATTTTTGGCAAAGCAAAAGCCCATATCGAGCAGCCAAAGTCAGCTACTGAACGAGTCCCTTTCTTGGCAAATGGCTGATATTAATAACAGATTTCACAGAATGGCATCAATTACCAGGGAAGAAACTGACTTTTACTCATTTTTCACCGATCAGTCTTTGTAGAACAAATATTTGCAGAGAACAGATTTGCTGAAGAAAATGCCAGGGTTTCTGGGAAAAGCTAGGGAGCAAAAGGTTTTGCAAGAAGTTGCCCTTTTTATTTCACTTTTTCATTCCTCTGGATCCATCCAAATGTTTGCTTTTTATCAACATAGTTTCTCGTGACATATTTGGTGTTGAAAAAGTGGTCCATCAGTGGCCTACTTGGCTTCCACTGAGTGCTGTCTGGATCCTGGTTTACCCATTTGGAGAGACAAGTTGTAACTGTTAAACCCCCCAAAGAGTTTAGGGAGTGAAGCACTAAAATTCTAGTTCACAGGCAAGAGGTGAGGGCCAGACCGTGGAAGAAGAAGTGATTAGATAGACAAATGCAGCCTGAGAGGCTGGCTTGAATGGCCCCAGCTGCAGCCAAGGGTGCAGCCGCTCTGAGCCAGGTAGAAAACCAAACGACTGGCCAAGTGGATCCAGTGTAGGGCTCAACCACCGTTTCAGTACTGAGGATATTAGTGTTAATGCATTCTCTCAGTGCAGATGCCGTTAAAACCCAGGATTTTAATGCTCAGGAGCCAGAAGACTGATTCTGGAAAGATCAAAAAGAGAAGGGAACCAGATTTACCTCCAATCCAAGTATTTTCTCCTTTCATTTCAGCATAGCTTAAAAAATTACAGTGCTGTTTTACCAATAATGATAAGAATAATAACAACAATAATATAACCCTGGCAATGCATAGCTAGCCTTATTACTTATAGTATAGTTTGCAAAAACTCCTTTTAGGTGTGTCATCTCATTTGGGTCTGTTTATGTAATTTAAATTACTCCTGCCAATAAGGATGGATGAGAGAGACCAACTGAGCTTCAAGGAAAGTGAAGTTTGCAACAGTTTGGAAACAAGGGCCCAGGTCGTGTATGTACTTACTGTGGGCTGCTTAACACTTTCTTTGATGCAGTGAGCAAGAAAATGAATATTCTTTCCCTCCTGTGTGTTGTTCTTGTTGTCAGTCCGGGGTGGGTGTGTATGAGGAGCCTCTCCATTCACTGTCAGAGTTGGTTGCAGCTGCCCTCTCCTTTTGACAATTGCAGATGTGGACGAGTGCTCTTTGGATAGGACCTGTGACCACAGCTGCCTCAACCACCCTGGCACATTTGCTTGTGCTTGCAATACAGGGTACACCCTCTATGGCTTCACCCACTGTGGAGGTGAGCAGGTCGTCTCTCTTGGGTTGGGAGGTGGGGTGAGGCTGGGCCTGAGGGGAGTGGGGTGGGAGATTTTCCTACACTGGGGGTGAAGTAAATTCCAGTCCCTGTCCAGTGGCAACAAGTCCTTCCACTCAAGGGAAGCACTTGCTGAAAGGATCTGTCCACATTGATCCCTTTAGCACATCCCTTGTGAAATGGAGCAGAGAGGAGCTAAGCTTTTTCAGCTGTGGATTCGCCCTGACTTTGTTGACTTGGGGCTATATTCAGGGAATGGGAGGACCTTTCAGGAGCTGAGACTCATCAGCTGGACTTCTCAGCAGCAGACCATAAAGACACAGCACTGAGAGAGGCGTGGCAGGCAGCAAGCAGTTCCTCAACCCAGCTGTGCATAAGCACTGGTTGCAAAGCCTTGGCTTGAGCCCCACGGTTGGATCTTTGAGCTGAAAATAGAACCATTGAGTTTATCTATCTGCTATGCCCATTTAGCAACATATTCTCTTGTCTCATCAGCTTATGGTCAAGTAAGAGGTGCCATAAACAGATTTGGTACCAACGAACTCCTACTCTCCTGGCCATCAGACATCTTTGAGAACACAGGTTCAGATCCCAAGCTGGTCATAGTGGTGCCTACCTGTAATCCCAGCACCTGGGAGGCTGAGGCAGTAAGATTATGAGTTCAAGGCTGGTTTTGGCAACTTAGAGAGAGACCCACCCTCAAAAACAAAAACAACACACACACACACACACACACACACACACACACACACGCACACACCAAACCAAACCAAACCAGATTTAGATTCCAGAGTTTCAAGTCCAGAATGTGTAGGGCCTCCAAGGTGATTCCAAGGATCTGCAGGATTGGGGAACCACTGGTCAGAATATTTCCTGCCCAGTCCTTGTGTCCTGTGCTTCAAGACAAATGGATAGTGGTAGTGCTTTGCTACAGATAATATTGTCTCCCTTCTTTTCAACACATCGTTGGCATGGCTGAAAACATACCCTTCCCAGTCCAGGAAACTCCAACAAAATCTACCCTGAGTACGGATGTGAATCTGGGTTTAGGTGGAGTCACCTTCTGACCTGGACTCAGTCTAAGGTTGACAGGAATCAGTGCAGGCTGCTTCCCCTTTCTGTCTTTCAGCTGTGGAAAGAGTCAAGCAGGGAGTCTTCCTTCCGTCTGTCTCCCTTGCTGTATGGTCTGGAGAGTGGTGGAGTTTTAAATTAGAACCCTGTGCAGTGTCTGAGTTTGGATATCTGAAAGTAGAGCATGGTCCCTTCTGAATGTCCCTAATGGAGCAATGGTTTGGTCGAGGGTAGAACTTGACACCTTGCTGGCAAGGCTCATGACATCAGGGAGCAGGGTATATGTTCAGCAGGTGCCAAGGACATGTCCTGAAGGCACAAAGCACCTTCCAACAATGTGACTCCATGCTGCCCCTTCCTCAACAGAGGGACAGTGTCAGCCCGTTCAGTGATGTGCTGCTGTGACAGGGAAGCGTTTTGTTCCACAGACACCAACGAGTGCAGTGACAACAATGGCGGCTGTCAGCAGGTCTGTGTCAACACAGTGGGTGGCTACGAGTGCCAGTGCCATCCTGGGTACAAACTCCACTGGAACAAAAAGGATTGTGTAGGTAAGGGGCACCCACCATGGCACAGACTCAGCCAGAGGGGCTGCTGGCACAGACTGCTGGCCCAGAGGCCCGAGGCTCTGAGTGCTCCATGTCCCCCCGAGACCAGTGCCCCTGACTTCTCACTGAGTTCTCCCCCATCAGCGGCAGCAGCCGGTCTTTAATTAGTCCAAAAACAGGAGATACTTTGCAGGCTCTTTGGCGTTTCCTTCTGTGCTTCTGTGTAGGTTGGAACTTATGTCTGTTTTCCTGGTTGCTTTTCTGCATGAAAAAATAACGTACAAGGGGCTCCTGGACCATGGTGGAAATGAGGCCTGTTCTATATGGGCATCAGCTCCACCTTCTTTTCTTGGGGCCTTTGGTGCATGGGACTCAGCCATCCTCGTCACGCTTGGAGATGTCCTTCTCTTTCTGTAAGCATCTGTGTTTTGTCCTGTCTAGAAGTGAAGGGGTTCCCACCCACTAGTGTGTTGCCCTACGTGTCCCTGCTTTGCAGTAAGAGTGGTGGAGGAGACAAGTGTTTCCTAAGATGTCATGCTGGCATTCGCCTCTCTTCAGGTGAGTGGGCCCCAGCCCCTGGAGCAAATCCTCATGGTAGGGCAGGGGCTTCCTGGCTGGTAGGTGTCAGATGCTCTCAGAGCCCTTTTAGGTCCTTAACCAGATACTTCCTGACCATCAGAGGCCCCATGGGTTGGGTGTTTTCCTAGCATCGTATGCGGAGCAGGACTGGGACAATTTTAGCTGCTACCAGGATGGCCTGTAACCTTGCTTACTCATGTGACAATCCACATTCTGTCTATTAGGACTGCAAGAGGCCTACTCTGTCACCTGCGGCTCTTCTTCTCCTCTCAGAAGCAAACAGCAAAAATCCAATGACTCTGCTTTTGGGGGTAATTACCAAATCTGTGTATTCTTTCTGGGGCTCACTGTGTTCAATGGGCTTCATTCATGGGGCGCTGTTCTTGGGTGTTAGCTTTGTTTTCTTTTTTTCCTTAATCCCCATGCTGTGAGCATGTGATAGAGTGTTCTTTCCTGCACCCTTGGTGCTGGAAATCTAACTTGCCCATGTAACCATCACTTACCGAGGGTACACTGTGTGCTGTGCTCACTCTGGAGGTCACCGTTCTGGCACAGGGGCCCACAGAGCCTTGGAGCCGGGCCACTCAGGGCTCCCAAACTCCTGGTACCCCAGAGCATCTCAAAGGCCTGCAGAGATGGAGATAGGCCTGGGTAGAACAGGAGCAGCAGGGATTCTTTCCTAAGAAGGAGGCCCAAACCTTTTCCAGTTTGTCAAAAGACTAAGAATGAAATCCAGAGTTTTCAGGAGGTCTTGTCTTCCCAGATACTGACCCATTTGTTCTCATGCCTTGAGAATGTCTGAATGAGACCCATACTGCATCATTTTTGTTCTTTGAGAAATAGGATCTCACTATGTAGTCCAGGCTGGCCTTAAACTCACGGTGGATCCCTGCCTCAGCCTCCTGAGTGCTGTGATTATGGGCATGTGTCACCACACCTGGCCCATGTTACATCTTGATATTCATATAACATTATCAGCAAAGCTAGAGACCCAGATCAAAACAGCAACTGAGCAGTTAAAACATACCAGCTACCTTATTGTATGTATGAGCTGATTTAATCTATATTACATCCCTCTGGGCCAGTTTTTTTTTTTTAATTCTCATTAACCAGACAAACTAAGGCTCAGAGAGGTGAGCTAACTGACCAGTGGTTCAGATAAGAAATAGAGGAGCCAGGATTTGAACCCAGGCAGTCTGGGTTCAGAATCTTAAGCACCATCCTTCCCTGCCCATTTTTCCAGATGTTTGAGAAGGGACATCATGGTCTGTTTCACTAACTCCCTCAGTGATGATTTCTTGATTTAGGCTACCCCAAGGGTAAACAAGCAAACAGCTAACAGTTACTCCATCCTTTTTTTTTTTTTGTATTAAATTCTTTTATTGGTACATTGTAGGTATACAATACAATTACATTTCTCATTGGAAATTGTACCTTTACATAATGCATCTTGGTTCTTATTTTTTCCCCATTCCTAGCCCTCCCTTCACCCCCTCCACCCTTCCCTATTTACAAAGACTTTATTTCCATTTTTTCCATTTCTCAGCATTTTTCCTTTCCCTTCTTTCCTTTCCCCTGCCGCTCCCACTACCCCTACCCCTTTGGACCTTTTCTTCCTATTTTACATTATCGATTATTCATTCTAATCATTGGTAGGTTTTAGGTATACAATATAATGACATTCATCATTGGAAATTTGTACCTTTACATAGTCTCTCTTGGTTCTTATTTTTCGCCCTTGCCCAGCCCTCCCTTCAACCCCTCCAGTCCTCCCTATTTACAAAGATTTTGTTCCTATTTTTCCATTTTCTCATATTAATCCCATTCCCTTCTTTCCTTTCCCCTACCCCTCCCACTTCCCCTTCCCCTTTGCCCCTTTTCTTCCTATTTCACATTACCTATTATACATTTTAGTCCTTATTTACACTTTCAGTTTCTCACACGAGAGAAACTATTCAGTATTTATACATGTGTGTCCTATTTATTTCACTTAAGAGTATCGTCTCAATGTGCATCCACTTAGCTATAAATGTCTCTAATTTCTCATTTTTTATGGCTGAGTAGTACTCCATTTTATTAAAAAACCACATTTTCTTTATCCAGTCTCCAGTTGATGGGCATTTTGGCTGTTTCCAAGTTTTAGGTATTACAAACTGCGCTGCTATGAACATGGGCGCACATATATCACTGTGGTATGATTCTTTTAATTCTTTGGGGAAGATCCCCAGCAGTGGAATAGCGAGGTCAAATGGGACTTCCAGTCCTAGTTCTTTGAGTTATCTCCATATTGATTTCCACAGTGGTTGCACCAGTCTACACTCCCACCAGCAGTGGAGCAGGGTTCCTCTTTCCCCACAGCCCCGCCAGCATTGGTTATTGGTTGATTTCATGATAGCAGCCATTCTTTCTGGAGTGAAGTGGAATCTCAGTGTTGTTTTCATTTGCATCTCTCGAATGACCAGTGATGTTGAACATTTTTTCATGTATTTATTTGATATTTCTACTTCTTTATCTGAGAAATGTCTGTTCATTTCAGCTGCCCATTAGTTACTCCATTCTTGCTGTGTACCAGGCAGTAAGCTAATTTTTTTTTCTTTTTTTTTTTTGCCATATCTCATTTAATCCTCAGATCAGCCTGGTAATATAGATTCTTAATTATGAGATGTAAGGAGATTAAGGAACTTGCTCAAGTTCTCACCACAAGTCAAAGAGTTAGAATTCACATCTAGATCATAGACTCCAGAGCCTAATATTTGCTTAAGACTGATTCTGGGAGAACAGAGTTCTGCACATCAGCCCCTAAAACCAGGGGCCTCACTCCCTCCCAGCCCTGGAAATCTAACCACTCCTGGAATGGCAGCTCCCTCAGCCCTGTCCTCCCAAGGCAGGAGTAGGAGAGTCTGCTCTTCACCATTTCCCTCAACAATCATAGCACACAAGTGACCTCATCTCTTATTTCACTGGGGAGGCAGTTTGGGGCCCTCTCTTTGTTATATTTGAACATTGGATTCATCTCCCCAAAGGAGGAGTAAGTCTAACTCCTGGCTCCAGCTGTTTGATCTGTGGGGAAATGGGCACTGCATGACCCAACCCTTTCTTGGGCTTAGGCTGTGCGACACTGGGGGGTCCCAGCCAATGGATAGCTTGACGTCATCCTCCTGGTGCTTCCTTCCCTTTGCCTCTGAAGGTAACTTCTCTCACTTGTTTCTTTCTGAAGATGTTGCCACCATCAGGACAAGTATAACCTTGAAGCTAAATGAAGGCAAGTGTAGTTTGAAAAAGGCTGAACTGTTTTCCGAGGGTCTTCAACCAGCACTACCAGGTATGGAATCAGATGCACACTGCTTGCCAGCATGTGGAAAGCTGGAGCTTGCCTGCACGTTGGGAAGGGGCTGAGCTGAGCTGGAGGTCTGAGGGTGGACAGACAGCTGCACAGTTGACTCAGGCACACTCCAGAATCTGTAAGGACTTTGTGCCCCGAGGAAGGAGAGCCTGGCGGAGCACCCCTGTTTAGTTCTGGGGTTCTACCTCAGGGGTTCCTTTAAGAGGTAGCTGATGAGCTCTGGAGAAACCTGAGTCTGCAGGAGTCAGTAAGGTCTTGAGATGAATTACCAATTGGGATTGTATTGGGTTAAATTTTCTAGATTTTAATGTTTGCTTGAAAGATCACCCAAAGAAATGAAAAAAAAAAAAAAAACCCAAAAAGGTTTGGCTCAGAAATGATAACTTTGATGAACAAAGAGGTGATAACCCAGCATTCCAGCTGGGCCTAGTTTTTGGAAACTGTGATTCCATTGGGTTGAGCAAAACAAATGCCATCCAGGTATAACTGGATTCACTGAATGAGCAGAATCTAGTACTACTCTTTCTTCCCCAGCTCGCATTTTCTGTAATGTTTCAGAGAAGGCTTTAGGTGATTAAACAAATCAGAATTTACTTATTAGGAGGTTTCTTTCCCAATCTACTCTCAAATAAATCATACAAACGTAAAGCTCACTCTGGTCGCTTTTGATTGGTAACCAACCAAGATCAGGGCTGGGGATTTAGCTTAGTGGTTCCACTGCCTGCCTTGCAAGCACAAGGACCCGAGTTCGATCCCCGGTACCAAAAAAAAAAATAAACCAACCAAGATCAATTTTGGTTTCTCCATTTGATAGAATCGTATGCTGCTATTAACTGAATGTATTCAATGAATATTTGATGACAGAAGAAAGTGTACTTGTTGTACTTGTTATAGTGTTGTAACAGAAAAGAGGACTGTAACATTTTGTATATCTAATACAATCAAAAATGTGCATGAAAAAGTGAAGAAGATGGAAAAAAAGAAAGCCCACTATATCATTAGGACCTCATATCTAGAGGAGAGGATGATGGATGATTTTAACTTTTTCTGCTTTTTCCATAGTCTCCACAGTGAGCATTTATATTTTAAAATCAGGAGGAAAGAGCTACTGAAAAATAGATTTGGCTTGGACTTTATGGGATTGCACCACTGCTGATATCTCAGACTTTTTTGTGTTCTGTTTTGAGACAGGGTCACCCTATGCAGTTCAGGCTAGCCTTGAACTCACTATGTAGCCCTGGCTAGCTTTGAACTCACAGAAATCCTTCTGCTTCAGCCTCCCAAGTGCTGGGATTATAGGTGTTAACTGCCATACCTGGCTTTAATTTCCTAGTTTTGACAAATATGATGTTAAAGTAAGATGTTAATATTAAGGGAAACCGAGTGGAGGATATACAGGAACTCTCTATGGTATTTTAGCAAGTTTCTATAAATTTAAACTTACTTAAAATGATTTTAAGTAAAATAGAGATAGGAGCAGACTGGAGATTTAGCTCAGTGGTGCTGCTGCCTGCCTCGAAAGTGCAAGGTCCCGAGTTTGATCCCCAGTACCAAAAAAAAAAAAAGAGATAGGAGAATTGAAAATAAAAAGGTTCAAAATGAGTGTCTGTTTGCTTTACAATTTGAAGTTAGCTTTTTGAAAAGGTAAAATATACCTTTGCTGGAAAAATACAGAGAAGAATGAATTTGCCTCTTTCCTTTGACCCCCCCACCATGACCTGTTCCTTTGAATGTCCTTGTAATGTAAAATAATATCATGCAGATAATTCTTCAGCTCGATAAAGTCGGGTTTTAAAACAGAGACAAATTTATTGTGTGGATATGGAGATCTGCTCTTTGGTTTGGGTAAACAGTCATTAGTCATTCACAGGAAGTCACCAGGGGAGGGGAGACAGCCAGAGTCGGCAATAGGGGTGTACAAAGCCCTCCTTACGTGAAACTTCCACCCACATCATAGGTGCTGGCAGGATACTGTTTGGTTCTGTCGATTCTCTCTGCCATGTATTGTTCCTGGCAATTTAAAAATGAGACATCCCTGTTGATGTGCTTTCCAGCTCTCCCTTCGAGTTGGAATCACACCAAGGTCAGTTCGCCTGAAAGCAGGAGTTGGTTTCTTTCCTGTCCCTGAGCTCATTCTCTGTGTGAAGACTTTAGCCTCTGCTCAGGCTGTCACAGAACAGCTGTGGGGAAAACAACCGTGAGAATAGCAGTGCACCTTGGCAAGTAGGGAATGCAGAATGGCCCCTGGTTCTGCCTCCGGGCTGGTCAGTTGGAAACAGCGGTATTTATCCGTGAAAAGAATTGAAAAGATTGTAAAGTTATGTGGGAGGCAGTACTGGGCTTCAAAATGAAAATATTGTCGTGCTCCAAGCTGGGGGCTTGCAACATCTTAGCATGTGGAGTTAATCACGCAGGCCCTGGAGAGTTATTTTAATGAAATGTTTACTGCTCTAGCGAATGTCCAACTGAGTGCTTTGCTAGGACTTGGCTTCCGATGATTTTGTTTCTTCATACAGAGAAGCACAGCTCAGTAAAAGAGAGCTTCCGCTATGCAAACCTTACATGCAGCTCCAGCAAGCAAGTCCCGGGAGCCCCTGGCCGACCAAGCGCCCCCAAGGAAATGTTTCTCACTGTTGAGTTTGAGCGTGAAACTTACCAAAAGGAGGTGACAGGTTGGTCTGAAAGTCACTGTGGTGCCAGGCTTCTCACAGCTTGCTCCTTCTTTCTTTGCCTTTCACTTTTCATCATTGCTGGGGGGGAAAATAGTGCAAACACTGAAGTATCTCCTGTTTTATTTTCATCCCAAACTACACGAAATTGGTTTAGAACCTGACCTGATGATTTTCTCTGCTTCATGAAAACTGAAAGCTACCGTTTTGGTCAACAAATTTCCATTTGAATCACATGCTGCCCAGATTGCTAGGTGCCCACCTCCAAGTGTCTCCCCTTCTGGTCCACTGGGATATCGGGCTGCTGGTGGGTCCTACAGTTAGTCTGGACAGCCCCACACACTGTGCCTAACCTCCGTGCTGCTCTTCCCCTTGTTTCTGCAGCTTCTTGTGATCTGAGCTGCATCACAAAGCGCACGGAGAAGCGGCTTCGGAAGGCGCTCCGCACGCTCAGGAAAGCTGCCCACAGGGAGCAGTTCCACCTTCAGCTCTCGGGCATGGACCTTGATGTGGCTAAAAAGTCTCCCAGAGCATCCGAGCAGCGGGCAGAGGCCTGTGGAGTGGGCCAGGGGCATGTAGAAAACCAGTGTGGTGAGTAGCCCAGGACTTTCCTGCTAACAGAACTGCCTTGAGCCCGTGGACACTAAGGGTAGCCGACAGTAAGTCTGGGCCATCCTCCCTTCTCCAGAGAACTCTCTGGACAGCCTTTGTCTGCTGGTAACTACTGTTCTGCTTACCAGACTGGGAGCTCCCAGGGGCTAAGCATCACTCACCTCTTTCCCCAGTGCCTGGCTTATGGTGGGCACTGAAGTCCATGTTTGTTGAGTTGAAGGACAGAAAGGAAGAGGTAGGATTGGTAAGAAGAGGGAATAGTGCCCTTTAAGGACTTGAGGGACGTTGTCTTCAGAGCAGCATCCCCTAGCTAGGGCAGGCCAGGGGTGTGAGGAGCCCTGAGCCTTCTCCATACTCTTTTATCACAGTTCTTGTAATCACATCCTTCTTTTGACCACTGGTGGCAACGAACAAACCCCTGGCATAGTTTTGTGCAGAGGCAAAGCTGGGGGCCACTCAGTTGTCTTGTGAGATCCTGAGCTTCAGCCTGAGGCTTTTAGGCTGCCACGAGATGTTGTAGGTCTGTGGGTGTGTGTGTGCATGTGTGTGGTGTGCACGTGTGTGTGTGTGTGTGTGTGTTCCAGAATTAATATCACGAGATCCAGAACTCTGGCAATATCAGTTCTATTCCTCTGATAAATCTGGCAAGAGGTATAGGGACAAGAGGTTTCAGTGTGGTCAGTTCTGAGATCTGTTTGTCCTGAGAGACAGTTCAGGGCAATTATGCGAGACACTACCTGAAAAGTTCAGATAGGCAAAATCAGGGCCTTCAGTTTTGGTAACAATGGTGATTTTTTGAGTTCTATCTGTTAACAAGTGGAACACTGCGCCCTGAATATGCGTTATCTCATTTAATCCTAATGGTAACCTTACCAGGTAGGGATGATTATTTCCATTTAAGAGGTGAACAGGCTGAAGCTCAGAGGGATATTTTCTTGTTAAGATCTCACTGGAGTCAGGCATGGTGGTGCACGCTTATAATCCCAGCATTCTGAGAGGCTAAGATAGGAGAAAAACAAGTTCAAGCCCAGCCTGGGCAATTTAGTGAAAATCTGTCTAAAGAAAAGAAAAAAATGTAAAATGCCTGTGGATATAGCTCTCTGTAAAGGTCCTGGGTTCAATACTCAGTCCCCCTTCATCTCCCCCCAAAAACCTCATTGATGCTTTAATTCCAAAGCCTGTGCCTTTGCCCCAAGTAAGAGGAAACCGATAACCAGATCCTTAAGTAGATGTCATTTCTGAAGTGTCAGAAGAATCACAAAACCTCAGAAATGAAGGTTAGGTAAGGAGTAATAAGACAGTGTTTCTGAATAAGCAAAGCCAAACCCAGCTTTGTTCTACAGAATTGTCAGCAGCAGTACCACATCTTGAATCTGTTGCTTTGCCATAACTTAGTGAAAATCAAGTGTAACTGCCCACAAGGGGCTGGTTCCTAGACAATTTTGATTTTTATTCCAGCTGATCTTTTTTTTTGGTACCAGGGATTGAACTCGGGTCCTTGCGCTTGTGGGGCAGGCGGCGGAATCACTGAGCTAAATCCCCAGCATTATTCCAGCTGATCGTAAAAAGAAAGAAGAAAAGCAAAAACTCAGCTGGTTGGTTGGTTCTCAAAAGTCTGAGTTTACAACCAAAATAGTGGTGAGAGTTGGCTGTTGCTGCCCTACTTTTCAGAGGAGTTGAAGAAACTCAGGAGAGGCAGGCTGGTCCTCCTTCTGAACTCTCGGAGCTGAGGGAAGGAGTCCTCCTTCCCTCCATTGGCTGTGGTGTTGGTGTGGGGCCTTGTGGGCTCACCAGAAAGTCTTTGTGGCTAGTGAAGAATACAGGAAAAACTAGTGTTAAGGCCAACTCCCAGAGGGAATGCTACTGATACTGCTGTGGTTATGCTTCTGGGAAATCAAGGCCCAAGGAGAAGGAGAAGGGTTGCTTGACAGAGACCTATGACCATGACGACCTATGAAGGACACTCATTGGAGGGCTTTGTCACTGCTGTGCTGTGTGAATGTGTCCCTGGGATACCTCTCATGCTAAATAATTCAGTTGGATTTGTTTCTAAGAGAGACAATGTATCTTCCCTCTAATACTAAATGAATTTTGTAGCCCACATGGGACCATATCAGGTCTAACCTGTCTGACAGCAATGTTTGTCTTTAGCATGCAGAGAAAACAGCATAAGGAATTACCGGTGACATTCCTTCTTTCTGCTAGGAGGAGGAAGTGGCTACAAAGAAGGGATGGGTATGTTAATTAGAGAGGATTTTTGGCTGGCAGGGCATGGCATAGTGTGTACAAGAATATGTGTATATGTTTGCATGTCTTACATTCCTCGTCTAATTGAGGGTGTTAGACGTTCACAAAGATCAGAATTGCTGGTATTTTCTGAACTGTGCATGGTACATACAGCAAGGACAAGTCTATGGTAGATAAGTCTTAGTTCTTTTTTGAAATTATTTTCAGTGTCTGAAGAAAGGAGCCTATATTAATTTAGTTTTGGTTACTATTATAAAATACACAAGGCAGGATTTTTTTATAAAGAAAAGAGATTTATTTTGGCTCAAGGTTTGGAAGTCCAAGGTCAAAGGGCCACATGTGGTGATGGTCTTTTTGCTGGCAGAGCCTCGAGGAGGCACAGGGCAACATATGGTAAGAGATGGGGCCACAGGCACATGTGTGTCTTCTGATCCCCCCACACTTGTTTTTTTCTGAGATGAGGTTTCACTGTGTTGCCCAGGCTGGTCATGAACTCATGGGTTCAAGGGGTCTCCTGCCTCAGCATCCTAAGTAGCTGGCACTATTCTCTCCCTCTTATAAAAGTCATTCAATCACGGGGCCTCTACCCTGATGTCCTTGTCTCATCCAGATCACCTCTCACAGGCCCCACCTCTACATCTCTCAGTCAGATTCAACTTTCCACCTTCTTAATACCTCATGGTGGGAATGGAATTTCAACACAACCCTTGAGGAACACACTTAAACCATAGCCAAAGCATTGTAGAACCCCAGAAAAGTGCTTCAAATGATCTGGAAGGGGAAATGGAGCCATCATGTTTATCTTTTAAAACATTTTAATTTAGTTTCTAATTACAAAAGTGGGACGTGTTCCCAGTGGTACAGAAATATATATGGTAAAGATGAGAATTCTCCCCCCAGAGCCCCAACACCACTTCCCAGCAGTAACCACTGTTATAATTTGTTGTATATTTTTCACATGTTTTTGTGCATCTGTAGAAATGAAATTTTGTTTACTTCTCCAGTAAGCATGTATTGGGCTCCTACTGTGTCCCAGGTAGCATGCTAGGTGCCAGGAATCCAGCCATGAGACACAAGCAAAAATCTCACCCCTCCTGGAGTTGATAATTCCAGAGGGAGGAGCTAGGCAGCTGACCCATAAACAAGGACATACATCATGTAGCAGAAGGCAGCAGATGGTCGGGGGAGTAGGGAGTAGATTAGAAAGGGCCCAGGCAAGGTGAGGGGTGCAGAGAAGCCCACTTCCCCCAGACATGGGCTGTGGTGAGAGAGGGCCTCACCACACAATGTCATTCAGGCCAAGCTGCAAAGGTCAGGAGCAAGTCCATGATGGGGCTGTGTGGGGAACCAGAGTTCCTAGCAAAGGGAACAACTGGCTAAGGCAACACCCAGGCTTATTGGAAGGAAGCCCAGGGTGATGAGACCCGAGGCAGCAACGCAGAATGATGACGGCAGAGGCCCAGGTAGCACAGGAACCAGAAATCCATTCAGACTCTGGCTCTGAATCTAAATGAGAAAGGAAGAGAGCCAGGGCTTTGCACAGAGGAGAGATAGTTTTCTGGCTTACGTTAGAACAGAGTAGCTTTTGCTGCTGTGATGAACATGGGTTTATATGTGAATAAACATTTTAAAAAATAAATCAATACAATTTGAATACTGCTGTGTATTGCTTTTGACTATAGAGTACATCATAGATATCTTTCCACGCTGACAGGAGAGCTACCTCATTTCTTTTCACTTTCTAATCTATATTTGTTTTAAAACACCAGTTGTTTGTTAGCCCCATCCCTATTGGTGGACATTAAAGTTATTCCTAGTTAATCTATTAAAATGGTGCTGCTGTGAGTATCCTTCTTTGTGCATATGTCCATATTCCTGCAGGATAGACTTGCAGTAGTACAATAGCCAGGTCAAAGAATATGCATATTTAAACATAGAATTAGAGACATTTATAGCTAAGTGGATGCACATTGAGGCGATACTCTTAAGTGAAATAAATAGGACACACATGTATAAATACTGAATAGTTT
>NW_004624766.1:1176489-1187633 GCF_000247695.1 Heterocephalus glaber | reverse complement strand
GTCTAGTTTTAATCTTTGGCAGGTTGAAATCCAGTTTTTCCAACACCATTTATTAAATAGGCTATCTTTCCTCCAATGAGGATGGTTGGCTCCTTTGTCAAAGATGAGGTGGCTGAGTATGTCTGAAGTTGTTTCTGCATCTTCTAATCTTAAAAAAATAAATTTTAAGGGGCTGGGTATTTAGCTCAGTGGTTCTGCTGCCTGCCTCGCAAGTGCAAGGACCCAAGTTTGATCCCTGGCACCAAAAAAAACAAAAAGACCCAAAAAAACCAAATAAAATGTTAAATTAAAAAATGGGCTTTCTTAAAAAAATAAAATAAATAAATTTTAAAGTCCTAAGTTGTACTGAATAATCACTTCTGATCAAATTAAAGACTTTCTTATTGTCATCTGTACATAGTAAAGTTTATTAATTTGGCATTTGGGGACTTTGGGGACAGTCTGCTCTGCAAATGACCTTTGTACCATCTGTGATCAATTTTAGCAAGATGTCAAGAAAAATCATATTCTACAAGGAACAAATTAATTAAGTGCATAGTACTTCATAAAGTCCCTCATCATTTTTAGAGAAATATTAAGTATGACACAGATTTCTAGCTATTATACTTTTATAATATCAGACAAAGGATAAGTTATTTAAGAAACATACTTGATACTATATCTTTTTTATATTTGGTTGTTCTTAAAACTTGCTGAAATTTTTAAAAGGTACAATCCAGGCAACTGGAAAACTGGGAAATATTTTAGTGCCTGGGTTCTTGAGAGACGAAGAAAGCTTAATTCAGTTTTTAACAATAGCTTTCCTCTGCAGAAATTGAGAAAAATTAATTCAACCAGGGTTCATTGAGGTAGTGCTCTGTCGACTCCATGTACTTGGGATGAAGCCATGAAAATATAATGTGCAAAGGGCCTGTTCTCTGTCACATTCTAACAGAGGGAGGTAGAAATTAAAAAGAAAGAAGAGATAGTTCCAGAAGTTCATGTGCTATGAGGAGGATAAAAGCAAGAGGGGTGGAGGGGTCCTTTTGGTAGAGTGGTCAGGAACCAGCCAGCTGCAGCGCTCTGATGGGGGAGGGGCCAGCAAATGCCAAGGGCCTGCAGCAGGACTGGGCCGGGCAGTCTTTCAAAATCGAGAAACTACTTGGAATCAAACAGATAAGAATTTTCTATTTAAGGGAAAAGTAAAGTCTGTATTAGCAATGTAGACTAATACTAGACCATAAATCCAATACTAAACCATAAATCTACATAGGCTGAGTGGGAAATTCTTTTAATTAGAAAAATTTTCAAACATAGTAAAATATTGACATTTCTTGAACACTTAGAATGTGTTCAGCCCTGTGCTAATCACTCGACAGATATTATCTCATTCAATCCTCATCACAAGCCTGTATTCCATCAAACCCTTCTTAAAGATAAGGAGACAAAAGCATGGGGGGGGGTCCTCATTTTCCCCAGTGGCACCTAGCACATAAGTGGCAGAGGCGGGATTCAAATCCAGGTTGAACTCAAGAGCCTGAGTCCCAAATGCTAGCGGTCTGAATAGCGTCCCCCGTCCTGAGTTCCGCCCAGATGAAGCCCGCTACGGGCCAGCTCTGTGTGGGGTGCCGAGCAGCCCTGGATAAATAAGACACCATCCGTCCAGGGGCGCTTAGCCCTTCCAGGGAGGGGTCAGAAAAGTCAAAAGAAAGGAGCGAAGCTGAGTTCAGAAGGAGGCACAGGCGTTTGTGAGAGGGAGGCGCAGGCAGAGGCGCAGTCTGGGGAGCTGAGAGGATCATGACGTAACCAGTGCCTCTCACTACCCGGATGCCATGGCCACGTCCCGGAAGACCTTGCCTGTGTTGCTAAGGAGCCTCAGCTTTGTCTTCAGGTGACATGGCGCCTCTACAATATTTAATCAAGCAGTGTCCAGATCAGATCTGCAATGTGGAAAGATCTTCCAAGCAGGATTGCAGGGAGCAGGACTAAAGGCGAAAAGACCGATCCAGGGACTTTGGAGTTAACAGCTTAGGAGAGATGGAGACCATGAAGGCAGTAGATGGGTCAGGGGAAAGGCTGCGGGTTAGAACTTAGGAGGAACGATGAGCGGCCCTTGGTGAGAACATGGATCAGAGTGCAAAGAGGAAAGGCTGGAGTGAGCTCAGAGGTTTCCGACTTGGCCTCTCCTCCTGCCTCTGGCTTCCCAGACCGCTCTCATCTCCCCCAGCCCTGTTTCCCATTCAGGAGGTACTGAGAAGAAGCAGTAGGTTGGCTGAATAGCTAGATGAATGTGATCCCTGGGAAAGAAATAGAAGAGATTTATAGGAGAAGCAGAAAAAGAAAAACAAAACGGGTTCTTGAGAGAACATGAGAAAGGACGAAAACTCAGATACAGAAAAGGAGGCTCCAGACTGAATTCTGGAGCCAAAGAACTGAGAGAGGTGGCCCCGGGGAGTCAGATCAAGGAGGTTTTTGAGCCAGCAAGTGAAAGAATCAGAGAAATGCAACAGAAAGGAGAATCTGGTAAAGGGCAGAGTAGGAAGTACAGCAAGCAGGGGAACTAGTGGGAGGATAGTGTGATAAGCCAGATCAGAGATGGTGAGAAAATAAAGGACATGGGTTCTGGGTGATACGGGACAGGGGTGGGTGAAGGGACACAGCTGGAGGGTGCTGCAGCTGAGAGGTGGAACAGGGCGGAAAGGAATCAGGGATAATTGTGGATTGGAACTGTGGTGACAGGGAGAATATAGACACCTCTGTAAAAAAAGTAAAGCCAAGCCTGGTGGTGGCTTGCGCCTGTAATCCCATCATTTAGGAGGCTGAGGCAAGAGGGTCATAAGTTCCAGGCCAACCTGTGCAACTTCACAAGACTCTAAAAATTTATTTTAAATAAAGGGCTGGGAATATAGCTCGGTACAAAGGTTCCTGGATTCAGTCCCCAGTACCACAAAATAATAAGTGTAAAGCCAGAGAAAGGAAAAAGAAGAGAACCACTCCTCTTGGACAAGTTGAATTTGAGTCACAGCAAGATTTCTGGGCAGAGGTGTGCACAGGCACTGGGGAGTCTAGGAAACACCTTCAGCCCTCCTACCCTGCATCTGCACACCCACTGTGAAGTGCGTCTTATTAGAATGAGTGGTTGGCCCATGCTCCTAAGGCTTCCTCTCCCGCTCATTTCCTCCCAGTGCCTTAAGGATGTTGCCCCCACTGTTGGACCCACAGCTCCCTCTCAGAGTTCTCGTTCTTTATTAGACTACTTCCGGGAGCACCCAAACCCGTCTCCCATCTCAAGAGCCACACTTTCCACTGACCCCATCATTCTTGCCAGATACTGTTTCATTGTTTTGTCCTCTTGTGGTGCAAACCTCTCTGAAAAAGTGGTACTATACTTCCACACCTCCCATTTTCTCCTCAGTCTGGTTTTCATGCCAACCTCCCCACCGGAACTGCTTTTAACAAATTCTGAATGACCACCACGCTGCCGAATCCCCTCGCCAGTCCTCTCTCCTCATGGACACTGGCACTCACTCCCTGCCCTGGGATCACTCTCCTCTCCTGGGTTTCAGACGCTGCACATTTCTGGTTCTCCTTCTGCCCTGGTAGCTGCTCCTTCCCGTTTCGAGTGCTGGCTCCTCCCCCATTTCCGATCTCCTGGGGCTTAGACCTCTGCTCTCTCCTCTCCCTTTGTGCTCCTGGTGGCCTCATCCCATGCCACAACTTTGAATATTGCCACATGCTAGTGACTCCCACAATGCCCTCTCAGCTCATTTCTATTTATTTACTTATTTATTTTAAATTACTACACATTTGCTGTACATAATGATTACATTCATTGTGGGAGGTTGGTATGTGTACATAACACATCTTAATTCTTTTTTTATTCCCTTCCCCTCCTTCTCCCCTTCCTTCCCTGTCCCTCTATCTCTTAGTCATTTCTCATTTGCAAAAGTTCTGTCTCCCTATTTCCTATTATCTTTTATTTTACTCTTTATACTTTGGGTTTCTCATATAAGAGAAACCATGCAATATTCAAGCCTGTGTGTCTGATGTATTTCATTGAACATTATGGTCTCAAGGTGCATCCATTTTCCTACAATGACTCCAATTTATCTCTTTTTATGGCAGAGTAGGACTTCATTATGTGTAAATACCACTTTCTTTATCCACTCATCTGTTGATGGGCATATAGGCCACTTGCAAAATTTAGCTATTTTGAGCCGTGCTGCTATAAACATGGGTATGCAGTATCACTGTAATATGATGTTTTTAACTCTTTTGGAAAGATACCTAGAAGGGGAATAGCTGGGTTGAATGGAATTTCTAGTTTTAGTTTTTTGAGGAATCTCCACACTGATTTCCATAGTGGTTGTCCTCTTTCCAGCTCATTTCTATTTTGAGTTACAAACTCTATTCCAGAGGTGTTGAGCATTCCTCTCTCACACTCAAAGTAAACATATTTGAATTTATGAATGTTTACTTATTTGTAAAGTACATAATTATAAGATTGGCTAATTATTGTGTGCAACACATCGCAGAAGATAGAATAAAGCAAAGATCAAATGAATACAACTGAAAAGTAACTAGCTAGCCTCTTAAGGTACTCTACAATTTGACAAGGTTCATTGTTAATAGCAGTCATGAATTCATTTGCCAAATGGGCTTTTTGTTCACTGCTCCTTTGAGAGAACTCTTGTCAGATCTGATGGAATGGTTCCCATTTCTAGCTCATGATGTGCTTTGACAAGAACTAGTGCCAGGGGTAGAAGATGAGTCCACCCTGGCATTTTCCTGTCAAGCACGCCTGCTTCCACAACCTTCAGTGCCAGTGTTCTTTACAGGACTCATCTGAAGCCACTTTGCTTTACCCTGTGATGGTTACTTTGGCTGAAAGTAGATAATGTAGTCAGCACATGTATTTAACAGGCATTGTTAAACTGTAATTCCTCATGGTACATTGAGAGAAAGCACATCAGTTGGTCTCTGCACACCCTGGGTTTGGGCTGCCTGACTTCTCTTTTCTTAGACACCTTTCACCTCACATGTGTCCTGTGACTCCCAGGGAGGTGGACTGAGTCTTACGCCATAGACTTAATCTAGCTTTGTTTCTTATCTATTAGGTAAAAAGGAATATACATAGATGCAAGAATGTGTTGCCCACCACCAGTGGATCATATCTTGTTTCTTTCTTTTCTTTTCTTCCTCTTTTTTTTTTTTGGCAGTACTGGAGTTCGAACACAGGACCTTTATACTGAGCTACATCCCCCGCCTCTTTATACAATTTTTTATTTTGAGACAGAGTCTTGCTAAGTTGCCAAGGCTGGGCTCGAACTTGTGGTCTTCCTGCCTCAGCCTCCCAGAGTGCTGGGATTACAGGCACGTGCCACCATGCCTGGCCATATGGGATGATTTTGTAAGCCCCAGGGTGTAGTATCCTCCCTCAGACTCCAGCAGGCAACCATGCCTTCTCAACATGTGGATAACCAACAGTAGCAACAGGCACCTCAGACTCCTCATGCCCTTGTCCCTCCCACTCAAACCTGCTTCTCCCTTTTCTCAGTAAATAGCACCTGTGTTTACCAGTGGCTCACACCAAAAACCTCAGCCTTCCTGACCTCTCTCTTGCCATGCTTCTTACCCAGCCCACTGGCAAGTCCTGTCACCTCTGCCTTCTGATGCAGTTTTCTCTTCCTCCATTATTACTCTGCTGTCCAAGCCTCCCTCCTGTCCTTGCCTTCCCTTTGCCTGCCTTCAGTCTGCTCTCCATGCAGAGGATCCCTTGGAGACATCACATTGCTCCCCAGGCAGAGCCTGAACACACTTTGCATAAGCCCCAGTTTCCTTACAGTAGCCATTAGGAACCAGTGTGATCTGGCCCTCACTTGTTTTCCAAAATGCATTTCCTGGCACCTCGCCCTCCACCATATTCCTGGGTCACAGACCTTCTGCTGTCAGGTAGTCCCACTGCAAGGCTATTTTCCTCATTCCCTTCTGCTCTCTGCCTGAAGAGGCCTTTCTTGGCCACCCGAGAAACAGCATGCACAGCAGCTCCACCCGCCACTCTGTCCCCTACCTTGTTTCCCTAACCCTCATCACACTGCTCCCTGCTTGGTGTTCTACTGTGTTTGCTTGTTTGCCTGTTTGCTGTCCATGTTCTCCATGAGAACGAGGGCCCAATTAAGGCTGGGACATGTGTGTCATCTTCCCTGCTGCTTCTCCCTCTCCTAGAGCAGCAGCCAGCACTGCTGCATGCTTAGTAAGTAATATTTACCATGAATGAATGAATGAATGAATGAATCTTCCCAGCAATGACAGATGAAATCCCAAGGACAGCCAACAACATGCAAAGAGGGCAAAGTGCAATCTTTGGGGAAATACTTAAATTGAGGGCAAAAAAGGCACTCTAAAGGAAGTGAGATTTTAGCTGCAGTTAATGAGGCATGCAGGGAACACAGCACATGCTTGGGAACCTGTGTGGAACATGCCTAGCTGGGGTCATTTCTCTGCCCCAACCAAAAGTTTTTCAAATAACAAAACTGAGCCTACACCAAACCCCAGACAGACAGTGAAAAATCAACCTCTCAGCCCAAAGAGGCACTATCACTCTTGTCTTCCACTACTTGTTTGGGGGTGCTGAAACCAGAGCCTGAGGCCACAGCACTGCCTGGGGTGCCACTGCCTCCCAGCTGGGACAAAGTGGCAGCCCCAGGACACCCTGGGAATCCCAGTGGGCTGCTTGTGGCTGTCCTTCAGAAGTCAAGGTGTGATTCTTAAGAAAACAGTAGATGCTAGAGAGTGACCCCTTTTAATAGGTTCACATCTTAGCCACAGAGAGGCCATAGTGTTTGTCCACAACCTGAAATACTCAAAGGCCACCGTGCTGAAAGGAGGCCAAGGCTTTAGGCCTCTTTTTCACCATCAATCCTGGACCCTGCTGGTCTCCCCCTTTTGCATCAGAAAAGCTTTCTCCTATTTTTTTTTTTTTAAGAGGAGGAGAAAACAGCTGTGTGGAATTTGAGAATGAGATTTTAATGGTCACTGAAGATGCACAAAAGCTCTGCTACGATAGTGAAGTGTTTGGGGGCAATTGCCTCCTTTGTCCGGGCAGCAGCACAAGCTGCTACTCAAGGAAAAGAGAAGCAGTGGGGCGGGACGGGTGACTGAGGCAGATCTCCAGCACATGTTCAAAAAGTACTCTCCAGGCAGCCCTTCAGGATACTCAGAGTCAGTTTTTAGGGTTTAGTTCAGTTTTACCTTGGGAAAGAAACAGAGATTGTTTGGAAGGTGTTTGGCATGAATTCTTTCTAAGATCTTTTTCTTTGGAAGGAAAATGGAAATCGTGAGTGACAAGCCCAGTTGTTTATGGGAAGTGGGCCTTTCACTGCGAGGAAAGTGAACGTGGCCCTCTTCTCCAGAGGGCACCCTGAGGGGCATTTCTCAGCCTTTTGATCAGCTAGGAAATTGCAACAGATGTGTCATATTGCGAGGCCTCTCAAAATGGAATCTTGAAAGAGCTTTAGGGGTTTAAATAGTTCCAAGGAGGAGTGCCTGAGCCCATTCATTACTCGGGTCAGTGAGAGCCAGGTCTGAGCTTGTCCATCATGGAGGAGACTCATTCTCTGCCAGAGGAGCCTGCCTCTGTATCCAGACTAATGGGGCTCCTGGGAGCCCCGGCTCCATGAGGGTGTTTTCCCTTGAAGTGAAAACAGCTCTTCCCAATATGGAAACGATTCTGGCTTTTATTTACTTTCTGCCAATCTTCATGACAGCATAGCTCTTGAGAGCTATGAAGAAGTTATTCTCTTCCCTACTGGCCCATTATAGACACCGGGATAATTCAGGTGGACACAATGTAACATGTGTGGCCAATTGCTAGTTCATAATTCAGCCCAGCTTTTCAAGAGGTGTAGGCTGGAGGCAGAGTGAGTACGGAGAGCGTTATGCAGTCGGGCTGCTTTTAGAGAGGGAGTCTGGGATTATAGGGTGCCTTCCATACATGTATGCTTCCCATTCATTATAATGTTGTTTGCCAAGAAAGGAAAAGGTAAGCTCACTTTAATTTTTTAGTTTAAAAAAATCATAAAATTATGTATAAATGATACCTAAATATTGTAAAAGAAAAGCCAAACAATACCAAAAAGCATAGAGATTTAGATATTAAAAGAGACTTCATTGGTTGATAGCATTTGATTGCAAAAACATTGGAAATGTGGCATGTCTTTGCTATGACCCAAAAGCCTCATTTTTAAAAAAGATTATGGAGTGAATAATGAAAGACATTTTTATTATTGATACTAGACAACTTTGCCATGTTTGACCCTAAGATCACATATGAAAATTTCACTTGTAGGATAAATGAAAAGAGGTGACCCCCTTTAAAGACATATGAGAGCTATAATAGTTAATTTTATCAGGTGCTATTATTTCTATTTCTTGGCAGCTTAATCATAAAAGAGAATCTGTTTGTTCCATTCAAACTCTTCTGATCCCATAGAGAATCCTTGACACATTCTTGAATTGTGCTTCAGCCTGCACGTTTGTTAAATAACTTTTTTCTCCCTTTAAACTCCAAGCTCTTGATCTTACTATAGGTATATTTCACAAAGTAATTCTGGGACCTCATTTAACCTATATAAGTCTCCATCTCTCTAAAATGGAGCTAATAATAGCACTTCACTCTTTGGGATTGTGTTGGGGAATAAATGAGATAATGTATGCAAAGCTATTAGAACAGTGTCTAGTTATTTATTGTAAATACTTAACAAATGTTAGCTATTAGGCTATTTTGATGGCCATGATGATGCTGCTTGAATATTATTACTAGGGAGCTAAATTTGTCACATTTATTTCATATTCATAACCTAAAATAAGGTTTGAATCCATGTTTAAATCACATCACAAATACAAACATAAGCACAGATTATGAATTTCCTTATTGGTTATTCTTTTAGGAGACATTTACAATAGTTATCCCTTTGGAGTCAGATGTGGTGGCACAGGCCTATAATCCTAACACTTTGGAGGATTGCTGTAAGTTTAAAGCCAGCCTGGTCTAAATAGTGAGTTTTAATGCCAGGCTGAATGACATAGCAAGATCATATCTCAAAAAAATAGTAATTCCAAATTCTTTGGAATGTATTAATTTTATTACTAACCAAAGATATAGCATTGGACAACCCTTGAGGTCATACCCACCCCAGCCGGCAGAGGGAGTGCTTTTCAAAAAACAGTTGTTGATCATTTCCTTTCCCTGCAGACTCAAATCCAAATGCCTGGCACTTGAGAACTTTTGCAATCTATCCTCAACTTCCCTTTCTTCCTTCTGCTCCCACATGTCATGCATGAATCTATGATTTCTCCACTTTTTCACCTGGGGATCTTTTCTTCATCCTTCAAGACCAAACATGAATATGACCTTCTCTAGGAAGTTTTCTAGGATGCCACCAGCCAGAATTAATAACACCTTCCTCTCTTTTTCTCACAGTAGACCTATGTTCAGCGAGTAAAGTTTTGCCATTATTCTCCTCTGATAGCCCTGTGAAATAGGAAGGTCCAGAATTTTAAAAATATCATCCAACTATCAAATGCTTCTGCCTCAAAAATAATTAAGACCCCTATGGTCACTGACTTCAAGAAACTCATGGTAAAAGGAGAGATGGACCTGAAATTGCCTAGGACAGAGGCATAGGGATCACAGTAGAGAGATCTGCATGGGAACCCAGGGGTCTGCACGGGGACTGTGTGGTCAGCACTGTTCATTTACCTTCATTCCAGCACTCAAGTTGTCCTCCCTCAGCCTGTGTCCTTGCACTGACCAGATTGTTCCTCCTTTTGGCTAGTTAGTTGCAGGGCTGGGACATATTATGATGGAGCACAAGAATGCTGCATTTTATGTCCAAATGGAACCTTCCAGAATGAGGAAAGACAAGTTACTTGTGATCCATGCCCAAGACCAGAAAATCTTGGGGCTCTGAAGACCTCAGAAACTTGGAATGTGTCTGAATGTGGAGGTAAGAATGCTGGCTGTCTCCTCTTACTTCTCCAGCCTCCAGTGCCATTATTTAGGCTAAGGCACAGTGACATCCCAGGGACTCTGGCTGATCTACACTGGACCTTAGGCTCCCTACCAGTAGGTGCCACGTTGGATTCATCTGTGGTTCTCCAGTGCCAGTGTTTGCACAAGACATGCTGGGCTGATGCTAACAAGAGCAAGTGAATGAACACAAGATAGGACACACAGGCAGAAAAGTGTAATGTTGCAACTGCACACTTCATTCACTCTAAACGTGTATACTTGAGACTTGTGTGATCGCCCAGTCCGTAGGGACAGCTGGAAAGTGTCCACACATGGAAAACGTAAGTCTGATTTTGTTTTCCAGTTTTGGTCTCAAATTTATAGCATTTTAAATTAAAACAAATGTATCCATCTGGTTATTTTGTGAAAATGGGGACCTCCTCTGTGAAGGGTTTTAATCATCTCATAAAATTTTAACTTTGAAGCCAAGCTCAGTTAGGTTCTGTGGCTTCTTTCCTCTTCATTTTCTTGAATGTTTTCCTTTTGTTAAATGGCAGAAGGGTTGGCTATATGAACACTCTGTGGGCTTGAATGGAAGGTGTGATCTGAGTGGCGATTTCTAAGTGGTGGACACAGCTGCATGGGTCCCCACGCTACCCTGTGGCTCTCCTTGCAGTGACTCCTGGCCCCAGCTCTAGTCCCCACCAAAGTGACTCCAACAAAACTGCAGGGCCATTGCTGGCCTAAATATCAGATCCTCCAGCTGAGTGGGGTGACTCTTCCCATATCTTTGGCCTGCTGTAAAGTTCCAGAACTACGAGGTTGACAAAGAGGGCACTCTGAGACATCAGTTCACCTTTCTATGTGATCTTAAGATATAGCAACAGAATATTAGTAATAATAATAGTATTAGAACAATAAATAATAGTTTAATAAATAGAATACTATTTATTAAATACTTTTGCCAGGCATAGTGCTAAGTGTACAACATGAATTATTTTTTATGTGGCTATATCACTACAACTTTGTGAGGCTAAAGCGACTTATTCAAGGTTATACAGCTAAGAAGAAAAGCTAAGAAGAAAAGGACTGGAAGTCAGAACCCATGTTCAGGCTCCTCCTTTGGATGTGTGTTCTTTTTTTTTTTTTTTTT